>NIVC01000011.1:95000-192500 GCA_002269645.1 Macrostomum lignano | reverse complement strand
AAGCAGAGGGCGAAGCAGAGGGCGAAGGAGAGGGCGAAGCAGAGGGCGAAGGAGAGGGCGAAGGAGAGGGCGAAGGAGAGGGCGAAGGAGAGGGCGAAGCAGAGGGCGAAGGAGAGGGCGAAGCAGAGGGCGAAGGAGAGGGCGAAGGAGAGGGCGAAGGAGAGGGCGAAGGAGAGGGCGAAGGAGAGGGCGAAGCAGAGGGCGAAGGAGAGGGCGAAGGAGAGGGCGAAGGAGAGGGTGAAGAAGAGAGTGAAGCGGAGGGCAGTGGAAAGAGTGAAGGAGAGGGCGAGCGGACGGCGATGAAGACGGCGTGAAAGAAGACGAAGGAAAAGCAAAACCAAGGAGAATAAGAAAAAGTTTGCTACCATAGCTCAGTAACAGTGAACTGTAGCCCTGTGCTTACAGTGAAAATAATAAATTTCAATGTGGCAAAAAGCATGGGACAGGATGGTCTTGTTACGGGCGTGCAAGCTGCGGCTAGAGGGCAACGCAGCAAAAACCCGTTGTTTGCGTTGGACAGGCAGACAGGCAGGCATGGGGGGGAGGTTATTTTGGAATGGAATTGTGCTTTTTACATTGCACACACACACACACACACACACACACACACACACACCTGGCCGTATGCATGGCCGGGGATGACTGGCGTTGACATGGAGCGGACACGCTTAGGCACACACTTGGGACTGCTCAAGAGAGAGAGAGAGAGAGAGAGCGTAGACGATAGAGATAATAGTCCGTGGTTGGCCAGCCATAGCCCCATGCAGGTTAGAGTAATTCCAGAGAAATCTCTTCTAAAAGATTTTCTATTCAATTCTATATAGCGTTATAAGTGGCTTGGGGCGGATGGATGTGTGGAGGTGCTGAGTCTGGTCCTACCCGCTTACTCAACTGCTACCGCTCTCAAGCAACGGGACGGCGCTTTCAGTGCACAGAATGTATTAGGGGCTCGTGTATTAGGCAGCTGTAGCCAGCTTGTTGTTGTCAAGGCCCACCCCCCAGACCCCTTGCGGTCTGAGAAAAGAGAACAGTCTATTGTTATAATTGGCTGACGGCTTTTCCTATATAACTGCTTTAGAAGAATAACTGCTTTGGCAAAGACAGACAACTTACACGGGCATCAAGTTGTCTCCCTTGAACTTGATCAGCCATGACTTCCCTGGGCCTGGCATTCGGCAAGTCTATGGCACAACCCCCTCCGGGACTGCTGGACCTGCGCCGTTTCATCGACCCGAACGCCCCAGCTTACAGTACAGAAAAGGAGTCGCACTATAGACAGTCATTTAATAAGGTATATTGTTGAATTATCATATTTTCATAATTTCAATGCTCATATTTTTCAGGAGGAGCTGCGTAAAGCTTACGCTGAAATGGTAAAAAGAGTAGATTGCTTGAATGAGTGTTCTGAAAGAGATATAAATTTAGACAGCTCTTAATTGTGCCTGTGCCTTTCTGTCCCAATATTCTTTGTCAAATTTTAAAATTCTTTTTGTTTTATTTTGTTTATCTTTGTTTAAGCTTGTTTAAATTTTGAATCAGTAAGTTAATCTATATTGATTACTAAGTTATCGGTATTAAGTATTCGATTTTTTATTATCGTTAATAACAGAGCTATCGATATCGAGTATTCGATAATAACAGAGCTATCGATATCGAGTATTCTATATCAATAGAGTTATCGATATTGACAATTCTATTTTAATAAAGTTATAGTTTGCAATTATAATAAAATGACATCTTAAGTTTAGCCAATTTAAAGTTATCGATTAAAAGAGTTAAAAGAGATATTGATAATATGATCATAGAGGTTAAGTCATAATTTTAAACTAAAAAAACTTTTAAAAAATTCGATTTGCGCCTTCTAATTTAAAACATTTTTCGCTCTTCTCTTCTGTAACTCTTTTCTATAACTTTTCAATTGAGTCTTTACTAGAAATTCTTGCTAGACTCCGCGAACCAAAACTGCTTTGTTGATGGCATGCGGTACTTTTTTGAAAATGACAAACTGCTTTCTTAGAATCTTAGTCGAATTTTTATAACTCGCTCCAAGCGTTTGGCGTGCTTTTGTTTGTCTCGGCTAGTAGCTAGCTAGCTAGCTTGCGTTTTAACAAAAATAATTGTAGATAAACTGCTATATATGGTTTTGCGATTTTTCAGCCAGTTCAACTGAGACAACAAAATTTGTTATAATCTGGTCAGTTTTCTGCATTTTTAGCTTATAAATATGCTGCTATTACCTTAAATCATATATCACTATTCTACTATGGTAAACATAATATTTTGTAATAATTATTACTTTCAAACCACGAAAGACTCACCAGCCATAAAATGCTAAACACCAAACTTTCACTTCTGTATAAAGCTTTTACATACACCGATGATATCCTATAAATTTAAATCCACAAAAAGTGGGACTTGAAACCGTGACTTCATGCTAGGGTTAGCTTTAGCACCAGGGGCCTTAGCACCAGGGGCTTTAGCACCAGGGGCCTTAGCACCAGGGGCTTTAGCACCAGGGGCCTTAGCACCAGGGGCTTTAGCACCAGGGGCTTTAGCACCAGGGGCCTTAGCACCAGGGGCTTTAGCACCAGGGGCTTTAGCAACAGGGGATTTAGCTCCAGTGGCTTTAGCACCAGGGGCTTTAGCACCAGGGGCCTTAGCACCAGGGGCTTTAGCACCAGGGGCTTTAGCACCAGGGGCTTTAGCACCAGGGGCTTTAGCACCAGGGGCTTTAGCACCAGGGGCCTTAGCACCAGGGGCTTTAGCACCAGTGGTTTTAGCACCAGGGGTTTTAGCACCAGGGGCTTTAGCACCAGGGGCCTTAGCACCAGGGGCTTTAGCACCAGTGGTTTTAGCACCAGGGGTTTTAGCACTAGGGGTTTTAGCACCAGTGGCTTTAGCACCATGGGCTTTAGTACTATGGGCGCCAGCACCATGGGCGCCAGCACGAGGGGCGCCAGCCCTTAGGCAGTTGCAAGTCCTCCAATGCTCATTTCACAAAATTACAACAAATTAACCAACAGAAATAAAGCCAAAATGAAATGTTCAAAAAAATTGCAGCGCCGCATCAAAGAGGAGTTTTATGGCCCAGACAATAGAAGCTTCAGCGCCGCATCTGTAAGACCGAGAACTGCTCGGATAATGAAAATTTCAATTGGATAATTAAGCTTCTAATCAAAATTTCGAAACAGAGGCTTATAGTCTGATATTTCAATAATGAGTAGTATTCATGGCATTTTATATTTATTCGCTAATTTCACGGCAATAGAAATGCGCTTGAAAATCCATCTCTTATGCTTTTTTCAAAAATTATGCATTTATTACTATAGCACTATTTATGCTAGTTATTCTTGCCTTGGAGTCAAGGTAACTTAGCAACGGTAAACACAATTTAATACTGACGCTTTGTTAGCCGAAATGAACTCTGCTTTTTACTATTTGCATTATCTGATTTTTTCATCGTAAAAATTTCAATGAAATCATAGATTCATAAATTTATTTTGAAACAAATTATTCTAAAGAACTCCAGTCCCACTCCCAGATCCTCAATCTCACACTCAGATCCATAATATCACTTCCAGATCCCTAATCTCACTCTTAGACCCCCCAATCTGACTCCCAGATTCCCAATCTCACTCTCAGATCCCTAATCTCATTCTCAGATCCCTGATCTCACTCTTAGATCCCTGATCTTACTCTCAGTACTCTCAGATCCCTAATCTCACTCTCAGATCCCTAATCAAGCTCCCAGATCCCTAATCTCACTCTCAGTTCCCCAATCTCACTCTCAGATCCCCAGAAAATCAGATTATAAAGTCTGAATTGCGCCAATTCTCTTGCGTGCTTGCAAAACGCGTTTGCACTTTCGTTTGCTTGCTTTTCAAAATCTATCGCTTTAATAAATTTAATATTTTGATTACAATTACTGTAATTATGAAGATTTTTGTATCTTCTGATTCATAAATTAACTGTTAATCTAGCATTAAAACCCTCAATATACTACTGCTTACTACAGAGCCGAGCAGAATCGGAATTCGACGAGAATAAGCAGACAATTTTTGTACCAGATGACGATGAGAGGGTCAGCAGAATGGTAATTATTGTTTTGTTATAACCAAGATCTAAAATACGTGTTTGACTAGTCGTAGAGAAAGATACAATTTTTTTTATCCTGAAGCCATACTAATTATCTCAAATGCGCACTTCTCAAGACCGTCCCCTCAGTAGATGATACCAGCATGTAAAATCTCCACGCTGGAATTGCTAAAAAGCTCAAGCCTATAGACTTCACTAACTACTGGTTTTTTTATTACTATATTGCGTTGGTGAATTCTGAATTGTTAAAACGTCTTGTATTTACAGTAACGTAGCAACCTTAGTAGCAGTGGCGTAGCCAGGGGGGGGGGCGGGGGTGGGATTGGGCGCGGCGGGTACCAAAAACCGTGAGGGAATTGAGTGCCTGCGGCGTCAAAATGAGTGCCTGCGGCGCCAAAATAAGTGCCTGCGGCGCCAAAATGAGTGCCTGCGGCGCCAAAATGAGTGCCTGCTGCGCCAAAATGAGTGCCTGCTGCGCCAAAATGAGTGCCTGCTGCGCCAAAATGAGTGCCCGCGGCGCCAAAATGAGTGCCTGCTGCGCCAAAATGAGTGCCCGCGGCGCCAAAATGAGTGCCTGCAGCGTCAAAATGAGTGCCTGCGGCGCCAAAACAACTGCCTGCGGCGCCAAAACGAGTGCCCGCGGCGCCAAAATGAATGCCTGCGGCGCCAAAATGAGTGCCTGCGGCGCCAAAAGTGGCAATGGCATAAGGCATGGCCAGTCAGACCAACCCCCCCCCCCCAATTGAAATTCCTGGCTACGCCACTGCTTAGTAGTTTGTGTAGCTTCTTGACATATTTTCGTCGTAAATTCGGCAGTTACTACGTCATTTTACGAAACTTGAACGCTTCCAGTCGGGAAGTCAGTCAGCCAATGATCTGTCGTCAGAAGATGATGACATTGAAAGTGTCATTCTGACAGCTACTGAATGCCAAACTGATCCAATACTACTAAAGGATGCAAGCGCATCAACTGACGATATGGTCTGTTTTCAAAGTTAACAGCACAGTTTTAACCAATGCATGCACGAATGGTTGTTAGCTATTATTGTGCTATTTTTTCATCAGATGTGTCAACTGCATTGGACTTTAAGATGTGTCTTTATTCTCTTAATAATGAGTTAATTAATTTCTATGCATTTAATTGCTGGAATTTCTCTCTTTAAGTTCAACTTTATTTTGTTATTATTCCCTATGTTTATGTGGCTAACAAACATTCATTAAACTTTTACCACGTTTTTGCATTTTTTCGCTTTTTAGCCGACAGAAGAGGACGTTATGGAGTTCGACACAGAGATCGCCTTTGATGACGATTCAGCCTGGGTGAGTTGAAGTTGAAGTTTTTCGGTCTTATGCTTCAATTTTAGAACATTTCACTTGTTCTAAAACCCCTAACAAATCCCCTAACAAATCTTGTAGAGTACAAGAGGGTTGTAGCTTAGTGGTGAGAGCGTCGGACTCGCGACAGAAAGGTCGGGGGTTCGATTCTCGATCTACTCGGAACAATTTGCGTGCTTGAGCAATCAAGCTCATGATAGCAATGAGCTATCACTTGTACTCTTAACTTCTCATCTCCTCGTTCAATTCAGACCTTCTTAAACTTTACACCCAACTCCTTAGTTGATTCTAATTAATCAAATAAAAGATAAGATAAGGTAAGGTAATAAAGATACGACAGTAAACCAAAGCTTCGTTCCTATCCCCTATCAGTTTCAGTTTTCATTGGCTAGTAAGGGTAGATAAGACCGTTACACCAAATGCTTTGCCCTATTCACTCGCTCGCTTTCTATTGGCTAGTATCAAAACAGGCACCAACCCCTACTTTCGTCCCTTAACCTCGCACTTAAGCTACAACCCCCCTTTCAGCCTAAGGAAGCCCTGAACCCAATGCTTGAATCTTATTGGCCAGTATAAAATAAGACACCAAACCCCAAATTTTGTGCTTCAACCACGCACTTCAATGACAACCCTCATCCCCCACCCTAGATATCATGCCCTGAACCCAATGCTTGATTCTTATTGGCTAGCAGGGAAGATAAGACACTGTCACCCAACTGACCAATCGCAACCCCTTGCTCCCGTTTATCAGGACGCCGTGCCTCGCTCTCATCGGCGCGGTCGCTTCACTCAGTACCGCAATCTGGCCCGAGCCAAACTGGCCCAAGAAGCCGAACAGAGCAAGCAACGAGCCGATCGCAAAATTCTACAGTTGAAATCGCGTTTTAACGAATTCAAAGCCCAGTGGGACGAGGAGAGGCAAGGCCTGGAGCTGTCTGTGCAAGAGGCTGAACGCGAGACCGAGGATGCCAAGAGAAAAGCAGAACTGGCTGTGCGAAAACTAGAGGAATTGTACGAGCGATTCAAGGTAAGTCTGCCATTGTGTACTACAACTTTCCAAAGCTCTACCAATAACTAATTCCTCCCGATTCTTGAACAAAAAGAATTGCTGAGAGTCTGGGACGGACGTGAAGTATATGGGTTCGATTATAAAGCAGCATGTGTCTATGGCTTGTTGAATTTATCCTCATATGCTCGCACAAAAGCTAATATCCAAATCCCAAATGAGTTCGACTGTCTAAACAGTGAAAAGTAACTCAAATCTTGTTCCGCTTGTATTCCAGTCAAACTACACAGAAACTGTGTTGCTAAAAACAGTCAAGACTCAAAACAGTATTTAATTTAATCGATTTATTAATCGTTGCTACATTAAGAGACACTCTGGTTTGGATTCTGATTTATTATTGTAGAGTTATTTGCATAGCTTTTTTGGTTGATGGTCTCTGCATGCCACTTTAGAGCGGTGTCGAGAAATTCTTTCAACTGCAGTGTCGTTTTGAAGAAGTTACACAATTAATTTTTCAGCACTCACAATGGACCATGTTCTGCTTACTTTTGGGATTGTGAAGATTTGTACACTTCGCTATGACGCAATCATTTTATAAACCTGGAATCACATTGAGATTACTTTGCCATCTGTCATGAATAATCTAAAGAATCGCCCTTTGACCAATCTAAAGAATCGCCCTATGACTAATCTAAAGAATCGCCCTTTGACCAATCTAAAGAATCGCCCTATGACTAATCTAAAGAATCGCCCTTTGACCAATCTAAAGAATCGCCCTTTGACCACTCTAAAGAATCGCCCTATGACTAATCTAAAGAATCGCCCTATGACCAATCTAAATAATCGCCCTATGAATAATTTAAAGAATCGCCCTTTGACCAATCTAAAGAATCGCCCTTTGACCAATCTAAAGAATCGCACTATGACCAATCTAAAGAATCGCCCTATGACCAATCTAAAGAATCGCCCTATGAATAATCTAAATAATCGCCCTATGACTAATCTAAAGTTACCCCCGATGACCAATCTAAAGAATCGCACTATGACCAATCTAAAGAATCGCCCTATGACCAATCTAAATAATCGCCCTATGACTAATCTAAAGAATCGCCCTATGACCAATCTAAAGAATCGCCCTATGACTAATCTAAAGTTACCCCCGATGACCAATCTAAAGAATCGCCCTATGACCAATCTAAAGAATCGCCCTATGACTAATCTAAAGAATCGCCCTATGACCAATCTAAAGAATCGCCCTATGACTAATCTAAAGAATCGCCCTATGACCAATCTAAAGAATCGCCCTTTGACCAATCTAAAGAATCGCCCTTTGACCAATCTAAAGAATCGCCCTATGAATAATCTAAATAATCGCCCTATGACTAATCTAAAGTTACCCCCGATGACCAATCTAAAGAATCGCACTATGACCAATCTAAAGAATCGCCCTATGACCAATCTAAATAATCGCCCTATGACTAATCTAAAGAATCGCCCTATGACCAATCTAAAGAATCGCCCTATGACTAATCTAAAGTTACCCCCGATGACCAATCTAAAGAATCGCCCTATGACCAATCTAAAGAATCGCCCTATGACTAATCTAAAGAATCGCCCTATGACTAATCTAAAGTTACCCCCGATGACCAATCTAAAGAATCGCCCTATGACCAATCTAAAGAATCGCCCTATGACTGATCTAAAGAACCACCCATATTCAACCTAAAGATTGCTCAATGGCAAATTTAAGTAGTCCAGCATTCGAGAAACCACCTTGAATAGCTAAGTATCATATCGACCCCAGAAAGACAGTTAAAATCTTGCGCCAACAAAAACCACTGCTGAACACCATCCCACAGGACACGCAGAGCCTGTCCACAGCTGACAGCAGCGAGTTGCACAGTCGCATTGGCCAGCTTCAAGTTGACAAAACTCAATTAGAGACTCGAGTCGAAGAGCTGGAACACGAGCTTCGAGTAATCAATCAGCTGTTGAAAAAAGCTGCCAAGGATAAAGAGGAAGCTGAGAAAAAATTGGCCGCTTCATCGGCGGTAAGTCTGCGGTTTTATAGCTGAGTTCTAATATATATCTGACGTTTGATGGGTAAAACTTTTCAGTTACCACAAGTATTTTAGGTTCTACATGTCAAGTTTAGCAACTATGAATGACAGATCTAGGTGTTATCTGTCAGATTTGGGTGTCACCTGTCAGATTTAGGTGTCACCTGTCAGATTTGGGTGTTACCTGATAGATTTAGGTGACAGATTTAGGTGTTACCTGAAAGATTTAGGTGTTATCTGTCAGATTTATGTGTTACCTGAAAGATTTAGGTGTTATCTGTCAGATTTATGTGTTACCTGACAGATTTAGGTGCACCTGTCAGATTTAGGTGTTACCTGATAGATTTAGGTGACAGATTTAGGTGTTACCTGAAAGATTTAGGTGTTATCTGTCAGATTTATGTGTTACCTGAAAGATTTAGGTGTTATCTGTCAGATTTAGGTGTTACCTGAAAGATTTAGGTGTTATCTGTCAGATTTATGTGTTACCTGAAAGATTTAGGTGTTATCTGTCAGATTTATGTGTTACCTGACAGATTTAGGTGCACCTGTCAGATTTAGGTGTTACCTGATAGATTTAGGTGACAGATTTAGGTTTTACCTGAAAGATTTAGGTGTTATCTGTCAGATTTATGTGTTACCTGAAAGATTTAGGTGTTATCTGTCAGATTTATGTGTTACCTGACAGATTTAGGTGTTATCTGACACATTGAGGTGTTACCTGACACATTGAGGTGTTACCTGACACATTGGGGTGTTACCTGACACACTGGGGTGTTACCTGACACATTTAAGTGTTATCTGACACATTGAGGTGTTACCTGACAGATTTAGGTGTTACCTGACACACTGGGGTGTTACCTGACACATTTAAGTGTTATCTGACACATTGAGGTGTTACCTGACACATTGAGGTGTTACCTGACACATTGGGGTGTTACCTGACACACTGGGGTGTTACCTGACACATTTAAGTGTTATCTGACACATTGAGGTGTTACCTGACAGATTTAGGTGTTACCTGACACACTGAGGTGTTACCTGACACATTTAAGTGTTATCTGACACATTGAGGTGTTACCTGACAGATTTAGGTGTTACCTGACAGATTTAGGTGTTATCTGACACATTGAGGTGTTACCTGACACATTGAGGTGTTACCTGACACATTTAGGTGTAACCTGTCAGATTTCGGTGGTAGGTTGTCATACTTTGCTATTTGGAGTGCTACCAGATTGTAGGGTGTGACTGTTGAATTTGAGTGGTGTTTGAGCCAATCATTGGCCGTGAAAATTGATCAATTTCCAGAGAAGCCCACAGAAATCGGCCCCAGTTGGAAGGCAAAGACGGCAGGCAAATCAGAAGCAGCCGGCTCTGTTAATCAGCCGCAAACAGCTACTGATTATGCCGACAGTAGTGCGTGTGGAATTTTAACGTCGTTTTTTATATTAAATCTGTAGTTTAATGTTTGTCCAGTGCAGTAGCTCCATGTACGAATTTTTAAAAGCCTCACAAATCTGAAAGGATGGAAGTCGAAATTTTTATTTTCAGTGGTTCAATATTTGCGGTTAATTTTTATTATTAATTCAAAGTCGATTCGATAGTTTTAGCGATTATTTGTCGAATTGAGCAAAAATTGTCAGCATAGGTTGCATGACGGTTAAAAAAGCGATAAAAATCAGGTACGACGAGGACAGAAATCCTGTCAGGTTAAAATGAATTTGCATTTCGAATGAGAATAAAAAGTTCAGTAAAAGAGGTTAAAAGATTGATCGAAAAATGACCTCGAGGTCGTTAATACCAAATAGAGTTGATAAAAACGAATAATAAAATCGATGATAAAAGTTTCAGACGAGCACACACACACACAATCAAACTACTAATAGTAGGTAAAAAAGAGTAGAATAGATAAAAATCGATTCAATTGTAAAATAGAGTTTTTTCATCGAGGTTAAAATGTTTCAAATTTGGATAAAACGCAGTTAAAATCGCTTTATGAGCTGGTAAAAGGCGAGTAGACAGATGGTTCCCAGTGTCTAGTCAAGCCAGTCTCTGCCACCGTAGCACGCCGTGGACAAGAGACTGCCAATGTAGGAACCGTTGTGAAGTCTTCCAGAAGCAGCAAAAGCAGCTGGGTGCTGCTGAGGAACATAGCCGGGCGGACTGCTGCCCTGGGAGGCGTATCCTGGATCGTCGAATGTCGACGGAGCTGCAGCTGGCACCGCTGCCTCCCACTGTTCGCGTAGGTGGCTGGTCTTCACGATTGGTCGACGAGGTTGAGTTGAGCTCTGCAGCTGCTGGGTTTGACAGGACGCAGAGACTGTAGACTGCTGTTGCTGATGGCCTCGAGGCTTCTGAAGCGAACGCCGCGGTTTCTGCTGCGGCTGCTGCTGCTGGTCTTCATCCAGCTTCTCAATCTGGCGTCGCTTAGCAGCCTCAGTGTCCGGGGCGAGGCCCCAGCGGATCTGGCACAGGCATGGCTCCTCTTCCTCTTCTTGATCGCTGACGGCAGAGTTGGCGTGCTTCTTCTTGCCGGAAGCAGTGGAAGCTTCAGCAGCACTGGTTGAAGCGACTCGCTTCTTCTTCTGTGCCGCCTGTAGCTGACGCTGCCTCTCGCAGGTGCTCTGCGCCAACAGCTGGTCAGCATCGGCCATGACGCTCGGATTCAATCGGCGAAGTTCCAACGCGAACGGCAGGCTGAACTGCGTATTCCAGCGACCGACCTCCCAAACCCAGCTGTTGTCCATGCCCGGCTCCTGGACTGTTTGCCAATGATACATGGCCGAGCCGAGCAGTGCCTCGTGCTCAAGCTGCTCCGGTTGGTCTCGCCACAGGCAGGCAGCTTGTTGCAGGCCAGCTTCTAGCCTATCAAGAATCTGCATCTCCTGGCATGTCATCGGGATGAAGGCCGTCCGCTCGCCTAGTCTGATATCGGCCTCGGTGGCGCTTTTAGCAGCTGCCGTGCTCAGGCCCGGATCCAGCTCTTCAGCTCGGCTGCTGGTGGCTATGGCGGCTTCCAATCCGGTGGTTGGAATCTCCACCAGCAGTGGTCGGTTCGGCGAAATAGCTTGGTGATGTCGGGGCATGACTGAGTCTCAATCAGAGTTGTTGAAACTTTGAAACTTGTGACTGCTCTCGTGCTATAATGAAAGTGGCTTGCATTTTACTACGAACACTTCAATATATATTGCCATCTATTAAGTTGGATTCTTTACGACCCCCCTGTCTTAACTGCCGCGCGGCAAGTCGGCCAATCAGAAACAAGCAAAGCCTACCCCCCCCCTACACCCACCCCTCCGTCAATTATGCCTTCATTCCACTCTCTACCCACTCTGGACTAATGTACGCAGCCTAGCCAGGCGCAAACAACTTTAAACCTTCCCCCACCTACTCTGGAGTAAAGATACGCAAATCTTCCATCATGAGGCGGAGTGTTCAATGGCTGACTTTCATTGATTTATCAATATTTTATATTCAGTTGGCTATTCATTCACGTCGTCGTTAAATGGGACCTTGGCTGTTTTATAAAAAAATGTTTTCGTGACTACTTTTAATACTTCAAGTAAAAATAGTCGTTGAATTTTTTTCATTCAAAATCCCAAAAGTGCTTAATTATTTTTTCTCATTCAATGTCTGTGTCAGTTATTTGTAAAGTTAGCCGCTAGTACTTTACTAAAATAAAATTTATTTAATGTTACTCGTATTTTCGAGCGTAATTCGATTTTCGTTTTTATTGAAAATACCAACTGAAACCTGAGCACTATCATTTCATTCACAGCACGAACAGCCCGCGTCGAGAGGAGACGGGGAAGAACAGTTTGAAGAGTCCATGACGGCTGGCATTCAAAGTGATGAAGAGGGCAGCAGCGTTGACATACCGTTTCCTGATGACGCTGGAGGTCAGTACACAGCAATTTTATTACCTACACTCCAGCAAAATTAAAAAGTGAACTCCTTAACGGCTTGTTTACGCCTTCTAAATAAGGCCAAATTTCGTGTGATTACGCAACTTGTGGATTACACACATACAGTTTAGGTCTTGTGAAGTTTAGGTCTTGTGAAGCTTAGTTCTTGTGTAGTTTAGGTCTTGTGAAGTTTAGGTCTTGTGAAGTTTAGGTCTTGTGAAGTTTAGGTCTTGTGAAGTTTAGGTCTTGTGAAGTTTAGGTCCTGTGAAGTTTAGGTCTTGTGAAGTTTAGGTCCTGTGAAGTTTAGGTCTTGTGAAGTTTAGGTCTTGTGAAGTTTAGGTCTTGTGAAGTTTAGGTCTTGTGAAGTTTAGGTCCTGTGCAGTTTAGGTCTTGTGAAGTTTAGGTCTTGTGAAGTTTAGGTCCTGTGCAGTTTAGGTCTTGTGCAGTTTAGGTCTTGTGAAGTTTAGGTCTTGTGAAGTTTAGGTCTTGTGAAGTCTAGGTATTGTGAATTTTAGGTCTTGTGAATTTTAGGTCTTGTGAATTTTAGGTCTTGTGCAGTTTAGGTCTTGTGCAGCTTAGGTCTTGTGAAGTTTAGGTATTGTGAAGTTTAGATCTTAAACAGATTTTTAATATTTGCTGCTAAATAAGCATGTTAATTGCTTAGAAAGCTCAAGGCGTGTCAATCACACTGAAAACCTGAGTTACCCACGGACTGGTTATGTTTGTTCACTTTTCACAGTTGCCGAGTGTGACTTTGTCCAGTTCTAAGTCTATATTTGTTACTATGATTAAAATAGCAAATCCAAATCTCTCAATTTCAGGTGACGGGTGAGTTGTTACAACTGTCTGATGGACAAGCAAGTCTCCAAGTAAAATCAATAGTTGTAAAATTTTAATGATAAAAAGCTATAACACTTGAAACGCGCGCTAACTTTGAGTTTAATAAAGTTTTATGGAGTCGCTACTGAGATGGCCATGCATTAATTATCAAACATCTCTGTCGTTTATTATGAAAATGCAGGAACAGATTGTCGGCTGGCAAGCGACCGCTTCTGCAACAGCAACGTCAGCCTAATCAGCAGCAAAGCAAACAGCAAAATCCCGCTTTACCTAACCAAACTACCAGTAATATCCAATTTAATCCAGTTTCCATAGACCCTAGCAACAGAGCTATAGCGCCTCAACAGCAGCAGCAACAGCAGTTGCAACAACTGCAGGCTCAAAGCAGTCTGAGACTGCCACCAACTGCAATTTCTCGTCAACAACAGAGAGACTCAACCTTAACTCTAACCTCAGAGCAAGACACTTCGGAAACCGCCAACATATTGAAAGTCTCATTTGCTGAAGATATTGGAGAGACAGTTAAAACCATAGTAGTACCGGAGCAGTCTCGGTTACGCAATCAACAGGTGCAAAATTTTCAACGACAAATGAACTATTTACAAACGCCGCATGCTACGACAGAATCAAAGATTGACCCAGTTCATCGTGACAGTAATTCCAGCACAGATGTGCATCCAAGCCAACAGATGCATTCTTCTAGTCAAGATCAAGTGGCTCAAAGTAGTGCAACTGCAGTGTTAGTCAGGCCGAATCAGCCAATCAAAGAGTCTTCTGCTCAAGTTACTCAATCTGATTCAGCTGTTTCTATCTCAAGCCCGTCACAACCGACTCAAGTGCTTCTAGAAAGCCATACCGAGACTAAACTGATCTCGTCAAATCAAGAGCAACCAATTGTGGAATCAAGTCAGTCAAGCGTAAGCAAGACGCATCAACAAGTTGCGGTGAAATCAAAACCTGCGTCTACCAAACCGACTCGAGTCGCTCGTCCGAAAGCAACATCCGAGAGAGGTCCCGCAGAGTCTGGTACAATTGTTGAAAGCGACTTCAGGTATTGAGTTCGTCAGTTACGCGTGTCATTTCTAAGAACTATTGTGTACTTCTAGAAATGTCTTTCGCCGAAGAAGTGACCGATTTTCCTAGAACTCTTGTGCCTGTCTTCTATTTCTGACATCGGTGCACCAGTTTCTGAAGCTATATTGGGTTTGAAGAAAAAAATAGAATCTGTTTCAGGTTGCTTAAAACTTCCAATACAAGATTTGGGAACAAAAAGTTTTATACATTTTTTGTCGGGTTGAAAGAACCAAAAATTCTATCAGTTTTGACAATTTTAACAATAATTAAATGGGAAGTCTGGGATGGAGGAAATAGAGAAAAAACACAGTTTGATACGGGTAATGTGATACCTGTATGTGATGTATGTAATGTATGTGATACCTGTGATACCTGATAGCTATAATATTCTTAGAAAAAAATTGAAGTAATTTCGGCGACAAGAATAGCTAAAAAGACCCAGGGACGACTTCGGGAGAGCTTTAATTTTGCACCAGCATGTCACTTTGCTCTGACTTACTTCAGCACTCTATCCATTGCTCTCTTTCAACAAACTACTTAAAGTGATACTGATTTCAACAGCGAGTCAGACACAGAATCTTCCACCAGTTCTCGTGGACCCGTCAAATTGATGGACAGCAGAGCGACATTGCAACCAGCGACTGTACATCCCAGTACTTCTAGGCCTGAGATTCAACAATTTAAACAACGCATTGAAACTTCGGCAGACAAAGCGGCTGTTTCTAAACCAAAGAAACAGACTGCTGTTGCTTTTGAAGATAATCATCGACAAAAATTAGAATCGGCTGTTGCTGCATCTGCCACTACTGCTGCTTCAACTGGTCCAGTGTCGAAAGTTAACAACCGAAAATTTGTTGCAAACCACAGCAGTCCAGAAAGAAAAAATTGGTATTTGTTGAATAGTAGAAATCAGCCTTTTTTAGCCCTGACAGCTTATAATTAGCAGATGAAAACCTCTACATGTACCTGCTGTAGGAGTTTTAGATACAAGCGTAATAATATTTCCTTTTAAATCTACTGACATTTTTTCTCTTTTTATAGCTGTTAAAATTATTACCTTTGCATTTACACACGTGTTTTTTTCTGAACTTTATTAGATTATTGGACCCTCTTTAGAAAGACCCTTGAACTAAAATTTGTGTAGACATTTCATCGAAAATTGTGTTGTAATTTCCTTGTAATTATACTTAACAACTGCACTAAATCTAAACTCAATTTTAAATGGTTTAATTTAAACAAACCAACAAACTCACCAAACGAAAACAATATCACGTGATTTAGGCCGGGCCTTCACCTGGCCGATCATCCTATCGTTGGCGAGTTCATACGCACCTACAATCATATTATGAAGTCTAAGACGCGTCTAAGTGAGCTGCTTAGCGAAAACGGTGAGTTGCTTCAGTCTACAAAAAATATAAATTGACTCTTTCGGTTAGAAAATAAACCGGCCTTCAAATTTTCCTAAGAAATAAATTTCAACTTGATCGTTTTTAAGGATACCGGGTAGCTTTTAATATCATTTTTAGAGTGACCCCAGTAACTAAAGTGACTGCTCTATCTCACTCTAACTCACTTCAACTCTCAAACCTATTCGCAATGAACATTTCATTCCAGACTCGTACAAAGAAGTTGCCAACAACTTGGCCAACCTAGGCCAGGAAGCGCTGAAGCTGGATAGGGAAAGCCGCATCACGCCTCAGATTGAGGATCTTGGCAGAAATCTGACGTTTGGTAAATTGCGATTGCGTCTGCTTTGCCGACTGAGTAGCTGAATGCGACCCTAAGTGCGTCTAAAATTAATCTTCTTGTACTTTTATTCTTGCAGTGTCCGATCAGATCTTTCTCTTAGTCGAGAATGTCATTCTCAGCATTGAGAACCTACGCCGGCAACAGCAGCAGTCTTCATCTGAGCCTACAGTTGCTTCTGCAGCATCCCCTGAAGCAGATGCTGCTACAAAGCAGAAGGAGGAAGAGCTGATGAAGCAGATTGAAGAGCTTAAGAACAAGTATCTCAGCGTGTAAGTGTCAAAGTGTCAACTACTAAAACTACTAAAACTACTACTACTACTACTACTACTACTACTACTACTACTACTACTACTACTACTACTACTACTACTACTACTACTACTACTACTACTACTACTACTACTACTACTACTACTACTACTACTACTACTACTACTACTACTACTACTACTACTACTACTACTACTACTACTACTACTACTACTACTACTACTACTACTACTACTACTACTACTACTACTACTACTACTACTACTACTACTACTACTACTACTACTACTACTACTACTACTACTACTACTACTACTACTACTACTACTACTACTACTACTACTACTACTACTACTACTACTACTACTACTACTACTACTACTACTACTACTACTACTACTACTACTACTACTACTACTACTACTACTACTACTACTACTACTACTACTACTACTACTACTACTACTACTACTACTACTACTACTACTACTACTACTACTACTACTACTACTACTACTACTACTACTACTACTACTACTACTACTACTACTACTACTACTACTACTACTACTACTACTACTACTACTACTACTACTACTACTACTACTACTACTACTACTACTACTACTACTACTACTACTACTACTACTACTACTACTACTACTACTACTACTACTACTACTACTACTACTACTACTACTACTACTACTACTACTACTACTACTACTACTACTACTACTACTACTACTACTACTACTACTACTACTACTACTACTACTACTACTACTACTACTACTACTACTACTACTACTACTACTACTACTACTACTACTACTACTACTACTACTACTACTACTACTACTACTACTACTACTACTACTACTACTACTACTACTACTACTACTACTACTACTACTACTACTACTACTACTACTACTACTACTACTACTACTACTACTACTACTACTACTACTACTACTACTACTACTACTACTACTACTACTACTACTACTACTACTACTACTACTACTACTACTACTACTACTACTACTACTACTACTACTACTACTACTACTACTACTTACTTCCGCAGGGGTCGCCTCATGCAAGAGAAGGAAGCAAAATTCCAATCGGAACTGGCCGAGCGAGACGTTGAAATCCGCGAACTCCAACAGTCGGTGGCACAGCTGCAATCGGACCTGTCCCGCCTTCGAGCCGAACAGCAGGTGGACCTGCAGAACAGTCTGATGTTCACCAAACTGGATGCCGAGCGCAATACCAAGACGCTGAAACGAGCTCTGGCAAGTCGCAGAATCGGCGAAGCGGCCTACGAGACGGCCGTCGAGGCGATGGAAGAGTACGCCAGCGTGCCCGCTCGCAGGCTGCTGACAATGGCTCGCCGACTGCTGCACCGGCGCACTGTTGAACAGCTTCAACGAGCTGTGCAGCAGGGAGACGGGTTCACCGAGGACAGAGCCCGGCTGCTGCTGGCCAGGCTGGAAGATTACGAAGCCGGTGCCAACCGCCGCTACGACCAAATCATGGACCGCCTGAGGGAGGAGCGGCTGAGGCTGGCCAGAGGACTGGTGGACACCTTCGATGATGTTGGCGAGTCTTGTAGTATCTTCTTGATCAGGCCGGTGCTGTCGCTGAGACATCGGGACAACTTGGAGCAGCATTATCAGTGAGTTTAGAATTGGCGCTGGTTTCAGCTAGTTAGTTTAGTTAGTTAGTTAGTTAGTTTATTCGTTAGTTAGTCAATTAGTTAGTTTGCTAGTTAGTTAGTTAGTTAGTTAGTTTGTTAGTCAGTTAGTTATTCAGTTAGTTTGTTAGTCAGTTAGTTATTCAGTTAGTTTGTTAGTCAGTTAGTTAGTTAGTCAGTTAGTTAGTTATTCAGTTAGTCAGTTATTCAGTTAGTCAGTTAGTCAGTTAGTTATTTAGTCCTGTACAAAAAATTCTATAATAAAAGCTTGCAAAACCCTGCAGCTCCATCGTTGAGCAGAATCGTCGAGCAGCTGCTCAGCGCCGCTCCGAGGACGAGCTTCAGGCCCTGGGGCGGGGCCGCCTTCAACAGCAGCGGCTGTCTCCGTGTCCCGAAGAGGAGGCTGCTGACGGGAGCCGTCGGCTGCCGGACATCGCTGGGAGCGGAGTGAGGCACGACACCAGCCTGTCGGATGTGTGGAATGTAAGTCCGACTGCCACTGCTCAGCGCTCCACCTGGCTTTGCTGCTCATTAATGAGTCCACTTCTGTAGCTTCATTTGGTCTGCCTCTGCTCACGTAGCTCTTTCCCTGTCTCAGACTCATGCCTCTCACCTCTCTCTCATGTCTCTCACCTCTCCCTCATGTCTCTCACCTCTCCCTCATGTCTCTCACCTCTCCCTCATGTCTCTCACCTCTCTCTCATGTCTCTCACCTCTCCCTTATGTCTCTCACCTCTCCCTCTCGTCTCTCACCTCTCCCTCATGTCTCTCACCTCTCCCTCATGTCTCTCACCTCTCCCTTATGTCTCTCACCTCTCCCTCTCGTCTCTCACCTCTCCCTCTCGTCTCTCACCTCTCCCTCATGTCTCTCACCTCTCCCTCACGTCTCTCACCTCTCCCTCATGTCCTCACCTCTCCCTCTCGTCTCTCACCTCTCCCTCACGTCTCTCACCTCTCCCTCTCGTCTCTCACCTCTCCCTCATGTCTCTCACCTCTCCCTCATGTCTCTCACCTCTCCCTCATGTCTCTCACCTCTCCCTCATGTCTTTCACCTCTCCCTCATGTCTCTCACCTCTCCCTCATGTCTCTCACCTCTCTCCTTGTCTTACACCTTCTTTCACCTAATATCAGCTTACTCAATTTTAACCGATATTTATAACACTCAAACCCACCCTCCCCAGATTCACTCCTCCACGGACATGCGAATGCTGCCTGCGGGATTTGACCGCACTCTGCTAAACACGCCCCGGCTGTTGGAGATGGACGTGAATAAAATCCTGTTGGGCCAGAATAGAATCAGGTTAGTCAACCGTATCTTTTACGTATCATTGAATATACCTTACACGAGCGGATTACCAAATTGAAGAGCCACGTATAAGTTCTACTAAGACAACCTGTGTTTCTCACAGCGCCTCCTTGGACGCCGAAACTGGCAGCGGTGGTGGCGCCGGTCTGCGCTACTACGTGCCGCTGAAGCGTCGTTCACTGGACACTTTCTCCGCCACTGTGCTCGGTGAGCTCAATGCGCGAATCCCGGATTTCAAGTGACTCACATTTTGCCATAAACTTCCCCCAAGAGTCCCCCTGTGCCAAGATTCTTCCTGATCCAAGATTCTCCCCTGACCCAAAATCCCCCCTGACTCAAGATTCTCCCCTGACCCAAAATCCCCCCTGACTCAAGATTCTCTCTGACCCAAGATTCTCCCCTGACCCAAAATCCCCCCTTACCCAAGATTCTCCCCTGACCCAAGATTCTCCCTAACCCAAGATTCTCCCCTGACCCAAAATCCCCCTGACTCAAGATTCTCCCTGACCCAAGATTCTCCCCTGACCCAAAATCCCCCCTGACTCAAGATTCTCCCTGACCCAAGATTCTCCCTGACCCAAGGTTCTCTCTGACCCAAGATTCTCCCTATCTTAAGATTCTCCCTGACCCAAGATTCTCCCTGACCCAAGATACTCCCTGACCCTGACCCACAATCCCATTCGCCCTGACCCACAATCCCATTCACTCGCGATTCTCAACAAGGCCTATTGAGTTGGCTGACCCCAGATCTCCTGACAATGAACCACAACAAGCCAATTATCAAGTACGCGCGCACTTGACTTCCCATTCTCCAGACCAGGGCGCGCCACCTCCGACAACGCCCGCGCTGGGCAAGCAGCTCGGTGGTGGCAATGGTGGCGCCTCAGGCTCAGCAACCACCGTGCCGCTGCCGCCAATAAAGTCCAAGACGCACTCTTAAAGTGCTTTTGGATGTAAAGAGCAACTTTGTATCATATATTTTTATTTTTGTATCCGGATATGTTACTGTGATTTTTTCAATATCATTATTTTCTAGCGCCCACTTGGACTTCTGCTGAAATTTTTACTTGATGGTTTTTATTTACTATTTAGTCTATTTTTGTACTTTTCAAAACTTACTATAGTTTTTTTTCTACTGCTAAGTAGCCTACTAATAGTAGAGATTCCTATTTATTTTTGTTGTCGAACTGTGATTTTTCTAAATGCTCAGCCTAAGCAAAACGTCTTAATTTGCGTCAAATTATTTTATTAACATCCAATGTAATAGAAATTCTAAGAAAACGAAATACATTTGCCTGTTGATTTGTTGCTAAAGTCGTTTAGCTTTTTTATAATGAAACAATAAAACGCTTCAACAACGAACGGCTAATGGTTTACCTACTATTAGCATTATTTGTTACTCTTGTTGTGCTTCGATGTACTGGCAACAACTGCAGTGTATCTGCATTGACTTTAATATTTCTGAATTTCATAAAAATGCATCTACATGTGTGTATCACTTCTCATGTCAATGCATCCCCTCTCAAAATCGTTTGTACTTCAGGGTTGGCCAAATCTTCTCATCTGTCTGTGGTCCACTGTTGCCTCAATTGGCAGCAGTGGTACAATTAAAAAATTGTCATGAGCAGTACACTGCAACAGTTTAGTACATGTATACAACCGGAAGCTGCCCAATTAAAAAAGTAAACATTTGTATTCAAGCCGTAATCTCTACATCGTTTGGATTCAGATAGTCGGTCGATATGCGTTCAAAGATTAGCAGTTAAACTCTTTGAAAAGTTAAATACCAGGGAGCCAAATGGAGAAGCCCCTGGTGCTAAAGCCGGGCCTGGTGCTAAAGCCCCTAGTGATAAACCTTTCTGGTGCTAAAGCCCCTGATGATAAACCTTTCTGGTGCTAAAGCCCCTGGTGATAAACCTTTCTGGTGCTAAAGCCCCTAGTGATAAACCTTTCTGGTGCTAAAGCCCCTAGTGATAAACCTTCTGGTGCTAAAGCCCCTAGTGATAAACCTTCTGGTGCTAAAGCCCCTAGTGATAAACCTTCTGGTGCTAAAGCCCCTAGTGATAAACCTTCTGGTGCTAAAGCCCCTAGTGATAAACCTTCTGGTGCTAAAGCCCCTAGTGATAAACCTTTCTGGTGCTAAAGCCCCTAGTGATAAACCTTCTGGTGCTAAAGCCCCTAATGATAAACCTTTCTGGTGCTAAAGCCCCTAGTGATAAACCTTTCTGGTGCTAAAGCCCCTAGTGATAAACCTTCTGGTGCTAAAGCCCCTAATGATAAACCTTCTGGTGCTAAAGCCCCTAGTGATAAACCTTTCTGGTGCTAAAGCCCCTAGTGATAAACCTTCTGGTGCTAAAGCCCCTAATGATAAACCTTTCTGGTGCTAAAGCCCCTAGTGATAAACCTTTCTGGTGCTAAAGCCCCTAGTGATAAACCTTCTGGTGCTAAAGCCCCTAGTGATAAACCTTCTGGTGCTAAAGCCCCTAGTGATAAACCTTCTGGTGCTAAAGCCCCTAATGATAAACCTTTCTGGTGCTAAAGCCCCTAGTGATAAACCTTCTGGTGCTAAAGCCTCTAGTGATAAACCTTCTGGTGCTAAAGCCCCTAGTGATAAACCTTCTGGTGCTAAAGCCCCTAGTGATAAACCTTCTGGTGCTAAAGCCCCTAGTGATAAACCTTTCTGGTGCTAAAGCCCCTAGTGATAAACCTTCTGGTGCTAAAGCCCCTAATGATAAACCTTTCTGGTGCTAAAGCCCCTAGTGATAAACCTTCTGGTGCTAAAGCCCCTGGTGATAATACCCCTGGTGCTAAAGCCCCTGGAGCTTAAGCCCCTCCTTGGAAGATGTACATTATTAGGCGAACTGCTTTCCAATATGTTAGACTGCAAATCTAACATTTGCAGTCATGAAAAAGTTCATGAAAAAGTTGCATTGAACAGCCAATGGTGGAACGCTACGCTAGTATTTTCAACTGCTCACTGATAGGCTGCGGTTCGATCTATACAAGAATTCTTCCGCCGCCAATATAAATAGCTGCGTTCGATAAAAGTCGGTGAGTAGTTCCAACTTTAGAATATTTAAGACTCTTAATTTATACCTTTGCGGAAATGTTCCTGCAATATCTGCTGCTATTTCAAGTTGGCCTGGCCTGTGCAACAATTGGTCTGCCCCAGTCTGCCGTTCCAGACAAAAGGCCAACTGGCAAACGACAACTGTCGGAACTACGCGACGCCATGTCTGCCCGTCCGCCTAGCAACCGGGTTGCTATGGTTCCCCTGGGACCCGACATTGCCGAACCGCTGTCTATTGATAGCAACTATACTGTCGAGGAAATTTCCAGATTGTTGTTTGAGAATTACGAGAGTCATCATAGGTGAGTCGCGTCGGGATCTTTTACAAGTAGTCTCAAAATGGTGCCCTCAGTGATGTCCAGACGCACAGAGAGCCAGTGGCGCAGTCGGAGAAGCCCTCACCAATCCGCAGGCCCGGCGGCAGCGGCGAGCCGACGGTGGTAGAGATCAACATGCACGTGCAGAGTTTCGGCAGCATTAACGTCATCGACATGGACTATAGCCTGGACCTGCTGCTCAGGCAGAAGTGGCGCGATCCGCGACTTCGATTCCGAGGCTACAAGCACACGTTTAGCCTCAGCTATCTCAAAGATCGATTGTGGATACCGGATCTGTTTTTCCGCAATGCAAAGTACGGATTTTTACACGTGATCACGGCGCCGAACTATCTGATCTGGCTGCAGCAGGACGGTTTGATTACCTTTTCGCAGAAGTTGACGGTTAAATTGGCTTGTCCTATGCAGGTAAGAAATCAAGGAGAGCAAAGAGTTTGCCAGAGTGTGTGCACATTCAAGATAATTCCCTAACATTAACCGGCGGAAGTCAGGGTCACTGTACACTACATTCGATTGTAACTAACTTACGCGACTTATCCGCATGCTCAGAGCATGACGGTTTGCGTCCTGACTCTGAATAGTATACTTTTTTGCGATTGAATTCGTCCAAACTGCAAAACCTTTCGTCCACTAACGCTTTCTTAATGGGAGCTAAATTTAGATTATACCATAGACAACTGTGTTCACGCAAAACGGTTCATCCAGTTTGTAAAACATTTCGTCTAAACCCTTCGTCCAAACAGCTAACAGCTAAACGGAGCGACTTTATCTGATATCACGAGATATTGAACAAAGCAAAAACAGTGTCTCTTGTTAGAATGTTAGTTCAAAATGTCTTCGTAGTCCAAACAGCGGCCGTAGTAACCCACAGTGTGATTGGTCCATTGCTGGCACTTCTCCTGTGTAATCACGTGCAGTGCAGCTTCGACCTCTCTCTTCAAAATGTGCATCCGCCAGGCCTCGGTTCATCTTCGACTGTTTTGCCGGGTTCAGAATGGAAGATATGCGTTGCTGTAGCTGTAGTGGTAGCAAAAGCGAACTATCAATTGGGTGTTAACTATGGTAGGAACATTTCACTCGGTCTCTAGTCTAGGGGACGAAATGTTTTACAAACTGGATGAACCGTTTTGCGTGAACACAGTTGTCTATGGTATGACCTAAATTTAGCTCCCATTAAGAAAGCATTTGTGGACGAAAGGTTTTGCAGTTTGGACGAATTCAATCGCAAAAAAAGTATACTCTGTTTGGTTCATGTTCAGTAGGACCGAACTGTTTCATAAGTTACGAAGATCTGTATTAGTGTCTTTGTGATGCGGATAGCCAAATATGAAAAACACTCGAAACAAACCCCACAAGCACTGTCGACATTTGATTCCAGCTGTGGAATTTCCCTATGGACACCCAGCTGTGCCCGTTGGAAATTGGCAGCTACGGATTTGCGCTCAGCGACCTGAAATTTGTTTGGATGCTCGACAAAGAGTCCGTTACGCTCAACCAGCAGCTCATTCTCAACGAATTCGAGCTGCCCTCAGTCCGGTCCGGAAGCTGTCAGAAAGCCTATAACGCTACTGGCGCTTTTACCTGCCTCTTTGTTGAATTCAAATTGGTGCGAAAGTTTGGATTTTATCTAATTTATACATATCTGCCGTCTGTCCTGATCGTGGCCATATCTTGGATCTCGTTCTGGATTGACTACAAGTCCGTACCAGCCAGGATTACGCTGGGACTCTTGTCCGTTCTGGCTCTCATGACGCAGAGCGCTGCTACGGTGCAGGTATGCTGGTGCGGTTTTAGAATTATTCAATTGTGAATCGTAGCCACTAATGAGGCAATCTACTTTTGGTGGTCCTTATGCTGTAGGCTCTGGGATCACAGGTTGGGGTATGGCTCAGCTAGTGCTGTAGGCTCTAGGATCACAGGGTTGGGGTATGGCTCAGCTAGTGCTTTAGGCTCTAGGATCACAGGTGGGGGTATGGCTCAGCTAGTGCTGTAGGCTCTGGGATCACAGGGTTGGGGTATGGCTCAGCTAGTGCTGTAGGCTCTGGGATCACAGGTGGGGTTATGGCTCAGCTAGTGCTGTAGGCTCTAGGATCACAGGGTTGGGGTATGGCTCAGCTAGTGCTTTAGGCTCTGGATCACAGGTTGGGGTATGAAGCAGTGCTGTAGGCTCTAGGATCACAGGTTGGGGTATAGAGCAGTGCTGTAGGCTCTGGGATCACAGATCAAAGCGATCCTCCAGGCTCTAGAACATGGGTCAAGGTATGAAGCAGTGCTCCAAGCTAAAATTGTTTGGTAGACATCTCTGTATCAATCGCGAGTTTAAACCAACTTTGCACAGTATTTTTGCGATTTCAAGAAACTAATTTACTGAAAGTTAAAGTTCGAAAAAATGCTTCAAACGAAGCAAATAGGCCGATACCTATACGACACACCTAATTGATCATTATCATTGACACTAACGCAGCTTACTAAGCTTCTATTTTTGAGCAGAAAACTGTATTAAGCTTATCAATTTATGTTGAGCACGCATTGTGCTTGTTAAGTTGCTCGTGAAAGTTTATAGCAATTCTGCTAGCAGGTGACTGTACACGCCTGAATGGGCTTGATTGAGGATAAAATGCCAATAATAGAGAGCTTATGTAGTTCATTTTGGGACCAACTGAACCAAGTGAGGCTTTCTATACAAGTAGCTTTTCCACTTATTGAATCCAAACAATGCATGCGTCTAAGCAGGCTTAACTGCCAGACAGTGAATTCAGCTAATCAGGCTTGAACTCCCAACTCCGAATTCCCATGGCTTTATACAGATTAACTGTGCATCAGTAATTAGCTCTTCCTAATAATGATTTTTTTCAGAATCTTCCAAGAGTTTCCTACATCAAAGCCATCGACGTTTGGCTATTTGCTTGTCTGGCATTCGTCACCGCATCTCTGCTCGAGTTCGCCGTCGTGAACATGCTCGCCAGGCGTCACGAACAGCGACAACTGAGGGACGAGCTGCGCAACCTGATGCGCAAGGAGATGATGCGTCTTGGCGGGAATCTTCTGGCCTCAGGATCCAAGAAGAAACAGCGGGACAAGACGCCAGCGAACAGTCGGTACGGCAGGAATCTGAATTCTAATCGGCAGCAGCTTCATCAGCGCATTGAAATGCGACGACTCGACGCGTCGGAAGAGCAAAACGTCGAAGACAACAGCGACAACAATGACACAGACGAAGAAGTTGACAATGTGATCCGCAACGTCAGTGCTTCTACTAGAAACCGTCGGAATCGGAACGACGAAGATGGCGAAGAAGGTTGCGGCCTGGTGGATTTGGATGAGGGTGATTTCGTTTGGCACCGGCGCGGAGCCAATCACAGCTGGTACAGGCCGCAGAGGCAGCAGCACCAGGTCTCTCAAAGGATCCGTCAGCGGCAGCAGCATCAGCAGCAGCATCAGCAACTGCAGCCAGACGGATCAGGAGCAACAGCTGGACAGTTTGAAGCGGAAAAAGTCGATCAGGCCTGCGTATTTGCCTATCCGCTGTGCTTTCTAGTGTTCAATGTGGCCTACTGGTTCACGTTCCTCATGAGGAAGGACTTCGTGTGAAAGGCTCGGGATCGGAGTGCGGTTGCTTCCTGCTGAGCCTGAGCACGCGTTTGCGCGTGGTGGTTACAATTTAGCACGAAGTGGTTATCGTGTGTATAGTGTTTGATCACGTAGAATAGCACCATTTAACTCACTAGGAGAGCTAATTATATTAACACCCACTATGTAATATTTAGCGATTCGTAAATGATGTTCATAAATTAGTCATACACATGTAAATGCAGTTTCTATTTTACTCTCTGTGTAGTTATGTACAGAGGAGCGATAGGGTCCAGTTAATCTTGAAAAGTTGATTATATTAAAGTATTATACAGTAGCTTTAAAGAAGTAGAACTAGACAGGCACATGTATTTAGCATGATATACGGTAATGTATATTAGCTAGATGCAGTGTACTCGTATAGTTTTTAGCTTGCTTAAATGAATCTTAATGGAATATGCCGAGTTTGTGCATGTAAATTTTGTTTATTGCAAAGCATGTAGTAACGGTTGTACTAAATCATCTGCACATGGAAAATATTATTAAATTATTAGTCCTGATATCTGCAACAACCAAATGCACAATACATATGTAATCCTTATGTACATTAACTTTTTGTTACGCCATAGTGTACGCACAAGTACATGTGCATATTTCCAGTGTGATGATCGAAAGAGCAATATAAGAAAGCTTTTTATCATTATTTTTTTAATTTTCGGTGTACATATAATCCATAGTACAGCTTGTTAGCTTTCAAATCCACTTTAAATGTACACATATATCATGTATTTTTTCGCTAAGAGGGAGTAGCTACATGTACCTGATGTGCAAGTAATGTACTATATAAATTTTCATGTACGTTTACGAGCCCATCAATAGCTCGCGCTATTACATGTAATGCACACGTATGTGCCCGATTTTAATGGCAAAATATACTCGTATAATATATCATTCCCTAGCATGTCATTCTCTTGAAAAAAAGTTCTCTAGGCACGTGCCCCAAGCCCAACTGATACTCAATTTTTTATTCAATGTAATCTGAAACAAAATACTCATAAATTATATACTTGTATATAATTTTTACATCGCCTTACTAATACATGAAAACGTATGTACTGTACATACACGTACATTAACTTATTGGAACAAGTAAACTATAAGAAGAAGCACTATATAGAACAACCAAGTTCTATATGTACTTGAGTGGAAAAATGAAAGTTTAACAATGAGGTGCAATATAGAGAGGCTATTGCGAGGTATTGGCTATTGGCTGATCTAAGAACTTTGTTCATGTACTGTACATTAAAATGTACACGTGCATGTGCAGTGTACACCCACGTACACAAAATTTACATACATGCATGTACATGTATGTCATTTATAATCGAATGTCATTTCGATCGATCGATTGCATCGTATACATGTTAGGTAGAAATTCCTCCACCATACTTACTTACTTACTACCGACGGGGGGCAGAGCGCCGCGAATAGGCCGCGAGGCCCCTATTGCAACCCCAAGCTAAAAACAGAAAGGCGTTAGCCTTGGGGCTGCGCCCGTCCCTCGCCGGCAGCAGAGCTCGCGAGAGTGGCGTCTGCAATCTTCATCCGCCCAGAATCCCGGACGAATGCGCGCAGGTCGCGGATCCGGTCCGGAGTGGTGAGCTCGTCCAGCCATAGCGGGTGACTGAGGTGACGCCTCCGCGCCTCATTGAAGTGCGGGCAGAAAGTGACGTGGTGCGTCGAGGTTTCCTCTTCTAAATCACAGAATGGGCAGATAGGGGAGCAGCCACTTTGCAGTGAAATATGTCTCTGGAAGAAGCCATGGCCAGTAATGATCCATGCACATCTCCCTCAGGTAATTTTTACTTAAGGAGATTAGATATTCGGATACTTTCCGGTTAATGGCAGGCATGGCCTTTCGTGTTTGCCGGTATTCGGAGCAGCTGTCCCAGTGAGTCTGATGCTGGCGGTTCAGCCAATCTCGAAAAGCGCGATTGACTGATGACTTCGGAGAAGGTAACTTGACTGAGCGTTGCGCTCCATCGGGGGTGCAACCCCGCTTGGCAAGCTGGTCCACAAGCTCGTTGCCGAGGATGTCGCTGTGACCTGGTGTCCAGATAACATATTGATCCTGTTGAGAATCGCCAGGGTCTGCAAGATTTTGAAGCAGTTTGAAACTGAGTTGGTTGAGAGCTTGATGGAAGACAAGGCCTTATAATAGCGGCCTGGCTGTCAGAGTAAAAATTAATATCAAAGCTGCTGATGCCAGCTTTGTGCAAATGCTCAGCGCACTGGTTGATAGATACAACTTCGGATTGAAAAACCGAGACATTCTCACCAAGATGAAGACTCTCTTGTAAGATCGCCTCACCCTTGTAGAAAATGGCAATGCCCGCACCCACGAGACCGTCACACAGGGATCCGTCAGTGAAGCAGTGAATACCCTGGCTTCTCCGGTTGATGCCCACGTCCAGTGGGTGGCTCCCTCTCGGTGGAAGGGTACAATTGAAGCCCCTCCTGAGGATGAGAGTGGGGGGTTTGCAGTCCACCTCGTCTAACTTGAGGTGGATGCGTTGAAGATCGCAACGGATGTAGTCCAGATGCGGGATGAGAATCTTCTCGGGCATGAAGCCCGAGGGCGTGTTAGCAATAAATTTATCACAAATGAGACGCGTGGCGCCCTTCATCGCCTCAGCTCTAATGAACAAATGCAGCGGAGGCATGCTGAGGATGGTGTTGAGCCCCTTGTAAGGGGTGGGTGGATACGCACCGGTGATGGCTCGGCAGATGTTATCCTGCAGTTGGTACAGCCGGTCCCGCACAGTCTTCAACTCCAACTCACTGGACCACATAACACACGCGTAGGTGCATGATACTGGGTCGGATGATGTCGGTGTAGATCCATCTGACCGTCTTGGGAGATAGCCCCCAGGTAGGCCCGATGGCTCTCCTCACCTAGGTGAAGAAGCGCCTGGCGCGCCCGATGACATTGTCAGCGTGCTTGGTCCAACGCAGATCGTGAGTGAGCGTCACACCTATATATTTTGTTTCCTTGACTAGGGGTATGTCCTTACCATAGATGATGAGGTTCCCCATGCTCCACTTCCGCTTCCTGGTGAAGATAATGGCCACCGTCTTAGCGGTGCTAATGGTTAGGCCGTGCCGGGTAGCCCAGGCTTGCGCCTTATCGGCGAACTGCTGCATCAAGCTTCGGAGGGTGCTGGTGTCAGGGCCACTGACAATAGCAGCGACATCATCAGCGTAGCCTGCCTTGACTATGCTGCTGGGGACGTCAGCCTCAGGAGCTCATCCATCACGAGGTTCCAGAGCAGTGGGGTAAGCACCCCACCCTGGGCTCCTCCCTTAGTAACCGTATGGGTGCAAGTGGCATTCATGAGGGAGGAGTCACCTTTCTGTTTCGGATCATAAAGTCGATCCATCGCACAATGCTGGGTCGGACCTTTTTCTGCAAAAGGGAGTCACTGAAGGAGCCAAATAAAACGTTATTGAAGGCCCCATCGATGTCACAGCAAAGCCCACAGGCAATCTGCTTGCTCAGGATAGTTTTCTCAATGGCTGAGGTAATAACATGCAAAGCGTGCTCGGTAGTTTTATCTGGTTGGAAGGCGAATTGGTGCTTACTTATGGGTGCCGTCCTCAACTCTCAGTCGCGCAGCCTCCACAAGATGAGTCTCTCCATCAGCTTGATACAGAAGGATGTAAGGCTGATGGGATGGGGCGGAACGATTTAACATTAGTATAGTCGCCTTTGGCAGGCTTGGGGATGAAGACCACCCGAGCGGTCCTCCAGATAGTCGGAATGTACCCAGTGATTAAACAGTCAATGATGAGATTAGAGAAAAAGGCAGAGAACCTCTGCAGCTTAACCGCTTCCTGGAGAACACAAGGGGCGATATTGTCAATACCGCGGGGGCTTTAAACGGCTTAAAAGGTGTTGGCGGCCAGCTGAAATAAGTTCTGCGTGGCGCATTGCTCAAACAGTTGCCGATCTCTCGGGTTGTGATCAGCAAAGATGACGAGAAAAGCAGATTTGAGGGATTCCTCGGCGGTTTTGGAATAGTTACCATCCAAATGGAGGAGGGAGTTACACTAGGCGAGGTTGTCATGCCTGATTTCTCCACATATAGTCTCTCATTTCTAGCTTTGTTAATTGAAACGTTCATTTATACATACATGTAAGATGTATGTAATTCATGGAATTTCCTGCACTAACTCGGTCTTGATTCTTTAGTACAAGTCCCATTACATGTACCTACTACAATTTGCATGCATGAACGTAATTAAACACGTATGTGTGCCGATGTACCTAAGAATTACATAACGAGGCTAATGTTTTACATCCTGGTGGTGCGCTCAGTGATTAATTTGTATGTATATTTTATCTATGTATATCTTCAGTATAGCTCCGTCGTTCCACCCTCTTTCTCATGCGGTTTCATCGTCGATCCCACTGAAATGCAGTCAATCATTGGTCTTGTTTTTCTGTACTAGTTTTAGTGGCTGTGCTAATTTAATATTGTTTTTTGGTTGATTAACTGATCTGGATAGATTTCAAACTTGGAAGCTTTGGTCCAGGAACCAGAATAATTCTATTCGTGAAGCATCAAATAGAGTAGATATTTTATGAGATATTATCTATCTATTGTAAATAAATAGTAAAAAACAGTTTAAGCTTTTATTAAAGTATTACGTAGCGCATTAATCCAGCGTACAGGTAATTATTTACAGTATTTTGTTTTTATGCTTAACTATTTACTTTATTTATTTAGTTTATTTGAACTGCTATTTTTGTTGAATTATTTGACCACTAAAATTTATGACCGGATTTTCAGTTCCACGTTCAGTTCCACGAAAATAAATAAACAAAAAATCAAATGCATACTACAGCGAGGAAAATCTTTTTAAAATTAAACTAAAAGCATTTTTGCAATATAACATCTGAGTAGACTTTACACCAAAAATATCTTTTCAATTGAACATCTGTGAGCTTCGTGGCACACCTCGAATGCTGAAATGGAGTGAATTTTCTTTAGAATTTACGACGTAGATGGTGACTTTACAAAAAAATCAAATGCATACTACAGCAAGGAAAATCTTTTTAAAATTAAACTAAAAGCATTTTTGCAATATAACATCTGAGTAGACCTTACACCAAAAATATCTTTTCAATTGAACATCTGTGAGCTTCGTGGCACACCTCGAATGCTGAAATGGAGAGATTTCTTCCTGCTTTTTTTATCTGTTGTGGAGACGCATCGTTCGCCACAGCGGCAAAAAACACCTAAGCTTGTTTGGCAACGCTGGCGACCTCAGCCTCTTTTTCTCGTCTGTTGAAAGCACAGAAAGAGGTGGGTTCAAGCGTTGTCAGCATATTGAAGACCGAGATGCTGACTGTGTCTGCTGACGTATCAGCGGACCTGACATGCCACGACGCAGACGCACGCTGCGGCCAGCAGTGGTTCATCACATCAGCGGTCTGGTGCTCCATGTGGAGAGGAAACCTTTCATATGAGGAGCCAGGCCCGAACCCATTGATCAATCCAAACTAGATGTACATGTATAGCTGTTCTACGTTTTCTCTATACACTACATGTACTTTTTGCAATCTGAACCGTATGTCATCACAGCCTTAAAAGGATCCCCTGATAAAAATCCGTCTGTATGATCCCGGAGTTCCCGATTTGTGCCCAAGCAGATTCCTATTATAGCTATTCGGCTGCATGCTGCTCGCCGCTAGCTCCAACCCTTGATACCCATCCCAGGCGGGGCTCCGGCCTCGCCAGGTCTGGTCATACCGTAGATCCAGGTTCGCCAGGTCACAGAGTGGTGGCAGCCAGTGGGTCATGCAATAACCCGATGATCAATATTTGCACCTTAGCTATCGATGGGGCACATTTGGGTCCTTACCGCGTCTCTAATATAGCACTACCAAAAATTGTTATCAATATGCATGGGCGGGACAATCTGAAGGGCGATCTGTCGGTCATAGTCTGGTCATAGACGGCTGGCAGCCATCCATAGTCATACGATCTGATCCTTCCCCCATGAGAAGACGGTTCACTAGTAGGGCGATTACATACATGTAAATCATCATCAGTTCGACACTTCATCAGGAGTTCTGCATGGCGACACTTTGGCGCCGTTTCTCTTCGTGCTGCTGCCACTGGGTGCTTCGGACCGCAGTCTCCTCGACTAACGACGGCTTCCTGCGCTGCGCAGACGCATCGGTCGCCGCCACGGCGAAAAGCGCCTTATTATTATTTGCTTGGCTACGCCGACGAACTCGCTCTCCTGTCCTCGTCCGTTCAAGGTGGCATCCCGCCAGATCGACAGGTTGGTCAAGGTGGCATTGAGCGTCGGACTGGTTGTCAACACGCCAACCTGTTCAGGACGTCCTGTTGCTCACTCTGCATATGGCCCGCTCAGGCGCGGGGTCAGGCCCAAACCCGTCGATACGTGGACTGCCTCCTACGTACGCGACGCCAGGGCGCCCCGACACTGCCAACGGGGGGACTTCGTCCGCTCTCAGGCTCTGCGGCGCGCCATCTGAAGCACCCTGCTCTGTGACTTTGATTGCTAGCTGCAGAATTTGTTGTTGTTGTTGCTGTTATGAGCTAACTTTTACAGTGTATATATTTTTTATTCATTTAAGTAAAACAATTAGTTAAAACAAATTATACTTCATATAGTCCCAGGTAATTTTTTTTCTAGTCTTAAGAGTAACTAAAAACTAAAACAAAGTTCATCTACGCGTAAATATTAATTACCATCATTATAGAGTGACAGTTTTGCTCAGCAAAAGACATTTGAGCATGACTTTTATGCTTATATTTTATTCTTATGAGATTAAATTTTCAAAGAAAGTGCAGATAAATTAAATATCTTTTTTAATTATATTATTATATATACATGTAATTAAAATTATAATTATAATTATAATATGTAAAATATTATAATTTTATATTGAAATATAATATAATTATAAATTTATATTGAAGAGAGGGTGTGTAAGGAAACTTTCGTTCAGTAGTGCAACCAGAAATTTTATGAGGGGGCGGATTCTGGAGGGTAAAGTCCCGGGAGAGGGGTCGGAGGGGTGGCTCTGTTTTGGCGAAAATTCGCTTGGTCCCCCCTCTGATTCTTTGATTTTTTGGGTCTCCGCGCCTATAAGAGGGGGGCGACCGCCCCCGCCCCCACCTGGTTGCGCCACTGCCTTTGCCTTAGGCATTCTCCAAGCAATTCGAAAGCAATGTGCTTATTGAATTTCGAATGCATAAGTTTCATATGCGCGCTAAAATGACTGACGAAAAAATTACAATAAAATGTAAAACTATCATCAAAAAATAATATAATTTAAATATTTATTGCAATGGCAATGCTTTTTTATTTGCTGTTTAAGTGCAATTGGAGCAGAAATGTTTTTACTTTGTTTATACACTAACTATTTAGAGGCAATCCGGAGTGAATTAATTTAAATTTCGGAACTGAACCGAGAACTGAAAATCCGGTCATCTAAAATTTAAATTCAGACACTACTAGGCACTAGCTGCTAGTTCATTGACATTGGCTTCATTTGTCAGGTGGCAAGTCTTCAAGTCTGTCAAGTCTTCAATATTCATTTTAATTGAAAGTCTTACTAAGCTATGGCTAAAGGGTGTGCTCAATGCTTACGTATTGTGCTAATTATTATTAATGTACTATTTCTGGTAAGTGGTAAGATTAGGCCCCTATGTTGCCTTGTCCATTGGCCATTAAAATTTTATATTAGGCCTATCTGTTTTTGTAAATTAATATTTCATATAACACTTTTCTAGGCTAGGCCTATTAATGTTCATATTTAGAAGTGTATAATATGTGTGGTTGAAAAACCTAGCTTTTGACAATGATAGGCCTATGTATTGAATAATTATAGGCCCTATTGTTATAAACCATCATAATGGGCTAGGCACTAGGCTTAAGGCATAGTTGATTGAGGATAATAGGCCTATCTAATATGCAATGCATTTACTTTTATTTATATCATTTTTTATCTAGCCACACATAGGGGCAAGGCCTAGGTCTATGTTTATTCAAGTCTAATCCAAATTTACTATTATTATTAAGAATATATTGCCAAATTGTTAATTTTTTAGGCCTATATTGTATATACCAGTTTTAGGATTGTGTACTGGTATATACCAGAATAAAATTTACTTTCTTAGCTAGTGTATGCCTAGGTTGCAGCTAGTATAAATTCACTTTCTTAGCCAGTATATGCCCTGATTGCAGCGCATGGGCATTTTGGCGGACGGCGTCCGGCGCGGATCAGCCTGCGCGGCGCAGCATTGGTGGTGGACCAGGGGTAAGTCGCAAAAATGCCACCCCATTGAATACGGGCGTAGTACTAATTAGATGCCGAGGCATTTAGGCTGGATAAGACAGTCATAGTTACTCCTGCCGTTTACCCAAAACTGCGTTAATTTTGCTTTAGGGTTTCTTTCACAGGTAAGTCATTTCACAGCGTGGCGCAGGTTGTGTAGGCGTCTGGCGTACTTAAGCCATGCGCTGCAATAGGGGTATATGCCTAGGTTGCGGCTGGTATAAATTTACTTTCTTAGCCAGTGTATGCCCAGGTTGCGGCTAGTATGCATGTACGCTGGAACCTTTCTAGCATACAAAATGGCAACCCTAAGTCCTTGGTATACACAACCAGTATACACAATCCCTGGCGCACTTTGTTGGCATACACTATTGGCATAGGCCTACACAAGTAACAACAATGCATACTTTTTGGCATAAAAATTTTGATGAATAAATTCATGTTGTGCATGAAAATTGTAATGTAAATTAATGTTTTTATTTATTACTCTAAAGTAAAAGAAAATTTGTATAGTCTAAAAAGTCTGTGATAAAACTTTTGCTTCTTTGAAATTAACAATAAATAAAATTAGTATCAAATATTATGGACAAGCAAGCATACAAACCTTAGAGATTTAGATTTAGTATATTTAGATTGCTAAGACTAAGAGCATCAATTTTGCATCATTTTTTGTAGGTATAATTTAAATTTGTTTAAAATGAAAATGTTTTTAATATTATATTTTAAAAAGAATTTTTACAAAAATAGCTTTGATATACTGGTTAACATTTTATTGAACCCTAAAAATACCAGTTTATTAGGCCTATAATAGTTTTTGTTTTACTTTTAAATTTTTAATAAAGTTGAACACTTTTAAATTTATTTTTCTAGTAATTTTTATGACTTAGATATTAAGTTAGGAGACATTCTTGGTCAAATTTTTAGCTATTCCAACTATGCATGTGGTGACTATACAAAGCTTAAACTTGGTCATTTTTGTATGCTAATTGCATAATTGGTTGGAACTTGGTCCCACTTGCTAGGCCTATCTTAGTGATCTTTGTATGCTAAGTTATATGCCAAGAGGGCACACTAGGCCCCTCTGCATGCCAAGTTATATGCCAATGATGTACTGTAAGTCCCTTTGTATACTAGAATTTTTGGTCTATATATATACTATCTAGAATCCAGTATATATGGATATCTTTATTTGTATAATAGCAAATTCTAGCATAAAAGCAACTTAGGCTTAATTATACATTTTAAGCCTACCTAATAGAGTTAAAATTGTGTTAAGCATTAGGATATTAGTCTTAGGCTTGACATTTTTTATTCAACTGATTATTATCTGTAGCATTATCATATTTAAAATAATATATCTATCTCATATCTACATATAAAATATATTTTATGCTATCTACATAAACATCTCATTTGATATAAATTATATAGTCAATATACTCTTCATTGTTAAAAATTAGAGTCACCAATCTATTTTTATGCTAGGGTACAGATTGTATAATAGTACTTGCCAGAATAGAAACCTTGTCTAAGCTAAATTTCCTAAAATGTCTATAAAAATTTCTCATGAAAAGGTCATTCAACTTTGCAGGTGAGTTTTATAAAAATGGTTTCTACTTTTATAGTTGACACAACACTAAATAAGCTCTTTTTTAAATATTGAATTTTTTAAACATACATTAAATGTTGTTAGCCTAAAAAAGTGAAAAAAAGCAAAAAGATATAATTTTTTTATTTTGAACTATAGATATTGCCATAGCTTAGATGGAACCTTTATGATTATATTTTTTTCTTTTCTAATAAAAATCATTTCTAGTTTTATCAATATGCTTTGTAATTAAAAATATTTTTTCTGCATTTTCAAATGCATAACATGGTACTGGATTTAACCCTTTTTGCATTTCCTTCTTTCATTTAGTTAATTGGACTGGCCATCCTTGCTGGATCACTTTTTCTCTACTTTGACACAACCATGCGCAACATCAAAGCTAGCACTGGCTTGCAAATGGAAATGGACATTGCCCTGTTTGTTGCTATGGCGATTGGTGCTATCACAGCATTGGCTGCTGGGTTTGGCTGCTGTGGCGCATTTCATGAATCTACCTGTCTATTGGGTGCATTCTGCACCTTTGTCATTCTGGTATGCATTGTGGAAATTGGCGGTGGAATCTTCCTGTATTTGAAGCGCACCGATCCAACCGTGAGCAGTTTATATTTTGTTATAATATTATATTCTTGAGCGTTTGCTTTTAGAATTATTATTTACTCATTACTGTTATAAAATTTAAGCATGGTTGCTACTGCCGTTTACTAGTGTAACTTATTTAAAAATTTGAATTCGGAGGCAGAAAAACAACTCTCACTAAATCACCTGAGAGATTAGCATCTTTCTCTAAATGATCATAGAGGGTAGCAACTCTCTCTGAATCATCTGAGAGGGTAGCAACTCTCACTGAATCATCTGAGAGGGTAGCAACTCTCACTGAATCATCTGAGAGGGTAGCAACTCTTACTGAATCATCTGAGAGGGTAGCAACTCTCACTGAATCATCTGAGAGGGTAGCAACTCTGACTAAATAACCAGACAGATTATTCAACTAACCAATGCAAAGAATCACAACTCCACGCGTTACCTGCAGGTCTACTCTACAATCAACAACAGCTTGAAGAACGGTATTCGGAACAAAAACGAGACCACTTTGCCCGAGTACATTCGATTCACTCAGCAGTGGCTGCGCTGCTGTGGAGCCAATGGCACAGAAGACTACAGCAAAGACATGGCTAAGGCTGTTTGCACTGCCCCCGATGGAGAACAGTTTACTGAGGTGCGTGACTGCCGGCTCATAGTTACTTAAACAGTGACAGATTTGACAAGTATTTTTAGTTGTTGCTTTTAAGTCATACTGGTTAATTACTCGTATGTTCCATGGGTTAGGGACGTTTCAGAAGCGTCCATTTCCATGGGTTAGTAATGTTTCAGAAGCATCCATTTCCATGGGTTAGTGATGTTTCAGAAGCGTCCAGTTCCATGGGTTAGTGATGTTTCAGAAGCGTCCATTTCCATGGGTTAGGGATGTTTCAGAAGCATCCATTTCCATGGGTTAGGGATGTTTCAGAAGCATCCATTTCCATGGGTTAGGGATGTTTCAGAAGCATCCATTTCCATGGGTTAGGGATGTTTCAGAAGCGTCCATTTCCATGGGTTAGTGATGTTTCAGAAGCATCCATTTCCATGGGTTAGGGATGTTTCAGAAGCGTCCATTTTCATGGGTTAATGATGTTTCAGAAGCGTCCAGTTCCATGGGATAGGGATGTTTCAGAAGCGTCCATTTCCATGGGTTAGTGATGTTTCAGAAGCATCCATTTCCATGGGTTAGGGATGTTTCAGAAGCGTCCATTTTCATGGGTTAATGATGTTTCAGAAGCGTCCAGTTCCATGGGATAGGGATGTTTCAGAAGCGTCCAGTTCCATGGGTTAGTGATGTTTCAGAAGCGTCAAGTTCCATGGGTTTTTAGTTAGTTATTACAGACAGGGTGCTGTGCGCACTTTAGGCGACATTGTCACACAACCGGCGAGAGGCATTGCTGCCCATTCCGCCGACTCCCCTAAGCATGCAGGCACACAAGCGCGCGGATACGTACGCAGCCATACGCACAGGCACACAGTCACACAGGAGTGTACAGCGGCCCTGACTTTATTTATCGTTAGGCATGTACACTTCACTGGGTCTTGGGAGTTGGTCCTTGAAGGCGTTAATATATATAAGGTCCTTGAGCGCCGCGCTAGACCACCCACAAAATGTCATTTTCGCGTACCGAATAACCAGGTGTGTATGTTCAACAAAAATCAGCGCAAACTTTTCTCTTATTCTGCAGGGCTGTGCGTCCAAATTGTATTCCTTTATTGAGGTAAATGGACTGTGGGCTCTGATAGTGATTCTGGGCGTTGCCGTTATTGAGGTAAGTGGTTTATGACTAATATATGCGTGAATTATTAAATAATAATAATTATACAATGAAACTTATCGGGTTACTTGACTGCTTCGTATTAATTGCAGCTGCTGTGCATGATATTTGCTGTGTCACTGTGCTGCACCGTCAGACGCGAACAGGATGGTTACATTGGAGTCACCACGGACTGATTGTTTTAAGCAACTGACGCGGGACTTTGTAAGATCTTATCCCAACTTATTTAGGCCTATACTCGATATTGAAACAATTAAACATGTCGTTTTAGTGTAAATATTCTTCAAAATTTTATATATTATATAATTGTTTATTAACTATAACATTAACAAGCAGTTTTTTGGCATCTGTTTCGACAACGACGATTTTTACAATGTGCGACTAAGTCAAAAACAGTTTTTGAATCGTGTTAAAGTGTAAGTTTTGGTTGGTGCTTTTGTACCATTCCTGTACTATATACATGTATATTGTTACATTATAATCAGCTAATAAATACTAATTGATCATTTTGATTCTATTGTATGACTCCATTATATCTGACGGAATTGTCATGTGTGCAGCTTTTTGTCTTTAGTATGTTTGACAATATTTTATTTCAATATTCCAGTAGGTTCACGTTGAGTTTTTAATCTTTTAATATTGTTTTTCTTGACAAGCGATTGTTAATTCATCATCGACAATGCTATTGTGGTGCGTTTTTAACTGATTAAATTTTAGCTTAACTCTATCTAATTCAATTTACAATTTTTATTACAATTTTCAAAAGATCAGTTGTAAAATTTTCTGTACAAAATATAAAATTGATTGAGCTAAATCGATTGTCTTTTTCATGTTTATCGTTGTTTTAATTCTGTTAAAATTATAAGCAGCTTCTGTGGTTTGCTTTTTTGACAGCATGGTTTTGACAGCATGACCAATTTCTTTCCTTGTTGCCGAAATGCAGAGAAAAATAGTTGAAGAACTCTACACAAAAAGTTAGCCTTTTATGGCTGTCTGGGAGAGCAGAGTAGTACATTTGAACTTCTTTTGCATTTTCCTTATAAAGAGGTACTCCTAACTGCCCGTAACGTACGTAATACGGAAAATTGGAACGAAATTATAGCAGTGTATAAACACCGAGTGCTTATCTGTACACTTATCTGTCAGCAGAATACTGCGCTTGAAAAAACGAAGGTTTAATTAAACGCAAATTGTAAAAAAAAATTCCTGCTAATTTGCGTGCATTTTCTACATATTTCTCGAATGTTTAAATGAGACTACTGCCAGTAGAAAAAATCGATTTTATTTACGGAATTCTTAGAACTAGCCCAACATTTCTGGATATTTCACAAACACGTAAGATAGAAATGGAATGGACTGCAGCTTTTGTTTAGTCAACACTTGCCGATAGAAAAATGACGCTGTAAGAGCCAGTCAAGACCGATCTATTTCTTATTTAAATTCGAAAACCCTTTTGTAAGGTTGCGTGCTATATAAGATTGTCATATTTACTGCCTTGCGTGCGCCATATAACGGATTAGCTAATCCATTTTTTGCCTGTAGCCTTATCTGAAGTCACTGGTTATATGGTTGCTGCTCTGACTTGTGTCAGGGCCAATAAAAAATTAGAACATGTTTGTTTGCAAAGAAAAATTGCGAATCTGGTTTGAAACTAGTTTGAACTGGTTTTTTAGCGGGACTTTTCCGCCCGTGGCCCTGGACTAAAATCGTCTTACTTATCAATTACCGCAGGTATATTGTATTTTAAACAAATTACCTATATCATTATCATCTGAACAAGTGTAAATATGTTGCTAAATTTGAACAAGTTAATCTGCTAGAGCTAAGCAAATCACAACGCATTTATTCCGATCTTAATTACTGCATTCTTTATATAGCCTTTGCTTTTACACTGCTGCAGCTGTGTCTGTCTACAGGCAAACGAAAATGTCACAAGAACCGTTCCGTTCCGACCGAGGTTCGTGCAATCCAGAGAACGAAAAATGCAATGTAAACACGCAATACGCAAAATAAGCTAAGCATAAAAGACTGGTTTAATTAATTAAAGTGCGACAAAAAACGGCAGACAGAACAGGGCTTACAGCTTAAACGTCTCCGTTTCAACGGCCAAGTCAACTTCATTCTCTTAACCCCCTCCCCGCCGCCAATCCAAGTGTGTTCATCTAATCTAGCGCTGCAATGTACATTACCGCTGCAATGTACATTAGCCTTATCGCTGCAGTATATTAGCGTACTAACTTTTACCCCTCTATCCCTACGCGTGCGCCCACCACCCCCTCGCATAAGATAAGACCTCGAACAGGCAAGGCAGGCTTTGCGTGACAAAACTAACTGTCCCCGTGTTTGCCAGAATCAACTTAAAGAGAACGCGTTTCTCGTCTTGTTTACTGACAATTTCGCAACATAGAAATAAGAAAATTAAACTGAGAACGAAACGCGATGCGACAATCAACTGAAACGCTTTGGTCGAGCCTTCAAGTTCAAGTGCCGCTACAGTCGGCCCATTCGCTGGACTGGCTGCAGACAGCCGTGCAAGAGTGCGGCCTGCTGCCGCTGAAGCTGAGCCATGGGTGCCTCATCCAAGGGGAGTTGTCGAAGTGCTCGCTGAATGGCTCGCAGGTTAGGAGAAGTTCCATTGTCTTCATTTTTCAAGCGTTTCTCTGCGGGTAGTCTAATTATTCGTCTCACTCCCGAGTTCTCAATCTCACTTGCCGGATTGTCAATCTCACTGGCCAGATTGTCAATCTCACTTGCCGGATTGTCAATCTCACTTGCCGGATTGTCAATCTCACTTGCCGGATTGTCAATCTCACTAGCCGGATTGTCAATCTCACTTGCCGGATTGTCAATCTCACTTGCCGGATTGTCAATCTCACTTGCCGGATTGTCAATCTCACTAGCCGGATTGTCAATCTCACTTGCCGGATTGTCAATCTCACTTGCCGGATTGTCAATCTCACTTGCCGGATTGTCAATCTCACTTGCCGGATTGTCAATCTCACTTGCCGGATTGTCAATCTCACTTGCCGGATTGTCAATCTCACTTGCCGGATTGTCAATCTCACTAGCCGGATTGTCAATCTCACTTGCCGGATTGTCAATCTCACTTGCCGGATTGTCAATCTCACTTGCCGGATTGTCAATCTCACTTGCCGGATTGTCAATCTCACTAGCCGGATTGTCAATCTCACTTGCCGGATTGTCAATCTCACTAGCCGGATTGTCAATCTCACTTGCCTGATTGTCAATATCGCTTGCCAGATTCTTAATCTGACTCTTAGAGTCCTGGTCTCACTCCTGGATTCTCAATCTGACTTTTGTCCTGGTGTCACTCCTGGATTCTCAATCTAACTCGTAGAATCCTGGTCTCACTTCTGGATTCTCAATCTGACTCTTTGAATCCTGGTCTCACTCCTGGATTCTCAAACATCTTTCCCAGATTCTTAATCTCACTCTCCTACAGATTTCTTATACTAATCTCAATCCAGATTCTGAATATCATCCTTAGAGGCTTAGACTATTCTTACATACTTCAGCCCATATGCCTTGAGCTCTATAGCTCGTACAACACTAGGGGCACAATATCACCACCTGTGGCTCTTCTTGCTTTAACTTTTGAAGTAGAAAACGTGGCGCTCTGCTGCTCCGCTCTCATTAGATCGACGAGCTTCTGGCCATGGTGAGCATATTTGGATGCCTGGCCGACAATCGCTGCTCAGTCAGCTCCGGCAGCAACCTGAGCTGTCGCGAATTAGATCTAATCAAGCACGGCGCAAGCAAGACCGGCATAAATGCCGTAGTAAACGCCATCAGCATGGCCGAAAATATCGGCCGTCCGATTTGCTTGCTGCTGCATCCATGGCCGGAGTCCGAGCCGCCCGTGTCCCCGGCCGGAGTGTCCGAGGCGATGCGGCGCGCCTGGCCGAGCGAATCGCGCTGCGGCTACCGGGCGGCAGTGTTTCTGCTGCCCAGGGACCGCTCTCTGCCGCCTGTCCGAGTTGAAATGGACTCGTCTTCTCGACCGAGCGATGATGGCCCGCAGTCTGCCGATGGGCCTGAGGATCTACTATTGCTGCCAGCGGCTGCCAACGCGGCTGCCGAAGCTGCCGGAGAGCCGTTTAAGGTGCGAGCCGTACTCGTGACCCTTGAGATGGGCTCCGCCGCCGCGGCTAAGCAGCAATTCCGCGGTATCGCGGCTCCTATTTAGCTCAACAGCGATTCAAACTGCTTGGAATCGGACTATAATTGAAAGTTGCATGTAATTACGAGTTAATAAGTGGTAATGCGGTGTATGGTAAGTATGGCTTGTTTAACCCACATGACTAGTGTACAAAGGGGCGAAACAGTGTACAAGTAGAAACTGTGTGATCAGATTACATCTATTTTATTTCAATTTTACCAGCGTAGTGCGTAAATCACAAACAGCTATAAGTTTAACTTAGAAAAATCCAATTAATTTTTTTTACTGATCCGTTAAAACGCCAATCGTATTTTTTAGCTTTTAGTAGTGATTTTACTGTTTGATTTGCGGAGAGCGTTCAAAGAAATCTTAATTGGAGCTTGAAATTTATATGTTTTTATGCCTAAAAATAAAAGAGCGTATTTGGGTTTCACAGTGACCTGCGCTTGTTGAAGTTATAACTACTGCTGGATATTGTTTTAATGCAGCCAGTACTCTACTTTTACTTTTTAGAACAAAGCAGTTGGGGAAAACAGCTTGTTTTACTTAATCAGTTCGAAACATCAGGTACGCCGTGACCGAGGACAAACAAATACTTATAGCGCTCTAAATGATAACCGCAGGCATCAGCAGGAAAGCGGCCAGAAGTACTGGCACATACTTGAATGGTCTCGATTTAGTCGCCGAATTATTTTGGAAGTTCGGATGATTCTGAAAGTGTTTTTTACATAAAGCTGGCATAGGAACTTACAGATTCATGAATCGGTTTACTAGGCATTTTTATTAGTACTTACCTTTTGTTGTATTCCCTATTGTCTTTGCTGCATTTTTTGCTTTGGCTGTCGATAGTGTTTCTGTTCTTGTTTCTACTGTTGTCGATCGTGGTGGTGTCTTTGTTGCTCTGATTTCGGTTGTTGTTGGAGTCCTTTTTGTTCTTGTTTTAGCTGTTTTTGGTGTCTTTGTTGTTCTTGTTTCGGTTGTTGTTGGTGTCTCTGTCGTTCTTGGTTCTACTGTCGATCTTGGCGTCTTCGTTGTTCTCGCTTCTATTGCTGTCGGAGGCGTATTTGTTGCTCCTGCCTCAGCTGTTGTTTTTGTTGCTAATTTTTCCCGCATGTTTTTATTAGTTCTAGTTGTTAAAGAACGAACCGATTCCTTTGAAAAATTTACTGGAGCCACAGTTGTCGGTTGAGCAGACCACTACTGATCCATGAAGGTACAGTCAACGAAGCAGTCTTGGCCTTAAAGATAATAATTTCGGCAAGAGTAAGCTGGCTGGCCAGGGTTTTCTCAAACCGAGTTGAATATAGGCACGCTGGGTTAGCAAGGCACTTTCTGTCATCGCTGCTGTTCGATTCGTTGCTACGAATCATTCGAAACGAACTCAAACTGACTATTGAATTGCCGTTCTTATAGCGAAAAATCGGAGCGACCGCTAGTAGACTTCTCCTCTGCTGCTCTGACTTAAGCAAGCCGGGGTTTCCAATCGTGATAGTTATCCTGGAGGGCTTCAAGATGACATCAGTCAACTCCGGCTGCGATGATAGCAGCCCTGTCTCAACGATCAGTCCGATAGTTTTCAAGAAGCTAAGCACACCCTGCGTCAATGAAACCGTTATGGTACAATTTGCGCCAAAATAATTTCTTGTTGGACAGTGTCTCAGACAGCAGTAGCTCACAGTGATATCAAAGTCATTTAGTCGAGGTCTTGCTAGATAATATACATCTGCAGCACTCTGCGTCGAATAGTCCATCAAGCCGTAGCGACGTGCATCTTCTGAGGAAGCAGCTGCGTTGCACAAATATCGATGATTAAATAAATTGCGTTGCGGACTACAAACTTTGGGAATACGGCCAACAGTCAGAGTGATTGTTTTGCTATTGTGTCTTGTGTCTATTTCAGCTTCGGCTGTCTTAACTTTGGTTTTAAACTCTCCAAAAGTACTTTTTGTCCAGTTGTTGATGCCCCTGATAGAACCGTGCAATCTTAGATAAAACTCTGGCTCCAGCGTTATAGAACGATGTAATCCTGAATAGAAAACGGTGCAGCTAATGTAGTAGCCTTCACCTTCCATAGCGTAGACTCTTTCGGGCAGCTCACCATTCATCTTTTCGCCAGTAAGCAGTTTCTCGGTAAACCGTGGCATTAAAACGACGCTTACTTCAAAGGTGACTTTTTTTCCTCCAGCCGAGCACTGGTACTGACCTGCATCTTCGTGGGTTAGGGCGCCTCGGATTTCTATGACGTTGCTTGTTTTGTAAGCAAAAACATTGTCATTGATGTAGCCCGTTTTGTATCGCTAAGTTGAGTTCGCGATATGAGTTCGGTCTAAGTATTACGTCGCCTCAGGGGGGCCGTAGCCCAGCGGTAGCGCAGCTGCTCTGGTGTGCCAGCGACCCAGGCTCGATTCCAAATGCAGTCACATTAATTTGGGGCTGAATTGGAATCTCGGCTTGGCTCTGCTCGTGCAATTAACGGCCTTGAGAGCCAACCCCCAAGGCGCAGTGAAGTGTACATGCCTAACGATAATATAAAGTTAGGGCCGCTGTACACTCCTGTGTGATTGTGTGCCTGCGTACGTATCCGCGCGCTTGTATGCCTGCTCAGGGGAGTCGGCGGAATGGGCAGTAATGCCTCTCGCCGGTTGTGTGCCTATGTCGCTTAAAGTGCGCCAGGGTGCACACAACCCCCCTGCCTCTAATAAAAAAAATTACGTCGCCTCTGCTAAAAACGAATTGCTCCCGAGTTGAAGCAGACAATCGGGCATACTATAGTTGGTTGATTCCGGAATCGGAGAAAAAAGTTACTCGTTTCGTACTCGAACCGACAATCTCGCATTCATGCGTGTCTACTCCGAGTACCTTATAGCCCAAATTCGGATTCTTTACCGTGAGCACACTTCGGTATTCGGTAACTGGTCGCATATTATGTTGTAGCTGAATACCAGCGCAAATCCTCAGGATGTAATTATCATAGAACTCCTTTTTTTCGCGCCACACAAGCTGCTTGCGATTGAGCTCGTTGAAGCGAACCAGCGCACGGCTAAGTCCATGCCGCGAGAATGTCAGCTTTCCTGTTTCCCTGTCCAAATAACAAACTTTGAGCATGAAATCGAATGCTGCTCAAGAGTGCCAGCCTTGCGAGATGCGTACACAGTTGTGTACTCGGGACGAGAAGTCCAACATTCAGATGCAATTCCAAATCCCAGTAGCATGATAGCCTCGATGTTTATATAGTTTCGAACGTACTCTGTTGTATGGTTGATCCGATGTACTAAGCTTGGCTCTATAAACTGAATTGATTCGAAAGAGTTGCCCGATCTTGGCCATTCAGAGTTCATTATCAAGTTGATTGCTGCGTCAGTCAAAAAGTATCTATTAGTCTGGTGCTGAGGATGGGTTGGCCTCACGTTTGCGCTGCTAAACGCAGATTCCCAATTCCACAGGTACAGGCTGTTGGTTTCCAGGCTCCACTCGGTGCTAATGAAGAAAAATTTCAGTCTCAAACTTTTTCGGAACGTGTCCTTAAAGTTCAAGCTTGCTTGATTTCTGGATTCTCTGTATATAGAAAGTCTCAAACTATACTTGGTTTGGTTATCCGACTTAAACCATTCAGAATCGGTGGTCCGTATCTTCACAGGAAACTCCGTCTCACAGAATGTTTCGTCGCGCAACAAAAATGGCAGATTAATTGCTTTGCAGTACAATACGACCGGCCGAATTTTGACTGCTGCACCAAAGGCTGATTGCTAGTTTTAAATCATTTTTATTCGGCAGTTGCTCGATAACAAAGTTCAACGGTATACTCTTCCAGTTGAGTTGCTTATTGTTGAAAATTTTTGTTCAATTATATTTATCCTAAAACCAGTCGCCAGTATCAATAAAGTATCCAATAAAAAAACTAATTGACAGAAATTTTAGCAGCATTCTGCTAAAGAAATCGAAATAAATCCCATTTACAGATTTTCCAATTTAATTTTTCGTCTTTTACGAGCTAACTGTATAGTTTTTGTAATTCGATTATTGCTAAATTTCCAGTTTGTGTTTCTTTTTTAAACCTTCGTGTGCACTCGTGCTCGTGTACCTAAGAACTTTGGAGTCTAGCGAAAACCAATCTTTTAATATAGCTTTTTGCAGCCAATTTTGGCCTCCACGCATTGAATTTGATCCGAGTTATGCTTGCCAAAGTACGGAGAAATTGAGCGTTTGTCTTTGGTACGAGCATTTGCCTATGGTATGTAGAGTGTTCTACCTCCCGTAAGAAGACATAAAAGTGTTAATGTACTACTCACACATTTTATTTAGTAGTAAATTGAAGAGCATGAATGAAGGTATGCTTTGAACTATAAGTATATTCGGACTAACCAATAGGAAGAGAGAGACCTCGAGCATGCTAATTTTAGAAATCACCCAATCACGTGCGACCAACAACTGTCAATTCAAACCCCACCTTCAAGTCATCATTTGGTTTGCACTCGGGTTGCACCCGGATGAACCAATCAAAGTCTACCAGCTACGGTAACCAATCATGCGCTTTTACAGTAGACTAGTTGCGCAACTTTCTACCCTGTCATGCTTGACAGCCACCGAATCGTGACCCTTTGACATTTGCGAAGACAGTGATGTACGACCTCGAGAGAGGTCTGAACGCCTATAAATACAAGTGGTCCGGAACGGACCCGGAGCCACAATTCCTCCGGAAGGAGAAGAGCTCCGAAGAGGAAGCCACTACAGGACTTCCTACTGAAGACTCGTCGAGTTCTTGCGGTAAGCCTTACTCATTTGCGCCTGTGTTTTGAGACGTCTCGTTGGAGTTTAGTTTGAGTCTGTTGAGACTCCTGAGTCTGTTTAGACTCTACTGGTTGCAGTCTCCAGAAGGACTGCCCCTGATAGATCTTAGAAGACTATCAGTGGTTTCCGGAGCTATACCTAGAGTGCATAGAGGCACTGCTAGAAGGAGTAGGCTTATATTAAACCGCAGTTTGGCGCAGGGTACCCATTGTTAATTTGGAAGCTTCTAATTGGTCCGAACGACAGATACCGGCCGGCAAAAGAAGAAAAGAGAAACTCGGACCAGGACTACAAGTCGAGTCGAATTCAGGCCTGAACTACAGATCGAGATCTACACGAGATCTACGAAGGACTAAAAGGAGAGATATCTCATAAGAAGTCAAGGTAATTGAATACTTTCGTTTGAATTACTGGGTTGCCTAGCTAAAGAGCTAGAAGTGATTGTTCTTTGATTACCGAAGTCGGGTAATAAGGAACACATCAATTGGTGATCTCGCCCTCTCGGCACTACTCAAACTTTTGAGCAATAGCCTGGCCAAGCTATTGTAAAGTGACGAAAGAGCGACTTCATTAATTTTGCGCGCACGTGTTAGAGGTAACACTTTTCGACACTTTTCGATTTTTGTACGATTTGAAACTCGAGTAAAAGCTTAGGTATACAGGCTTGAGTACCTGTCAATTTTGAGTAACGTTTGAGCACGCGTGTTAAATTTTTGTTTTTAACGAGCTCGAGCAAGAGTAAACCTTAAACAAAACCGAAAACAACGTCCGGTACACTGAAAACAAACCGAAAAATAATCAATACACACTAAAACAAAACCGAAATTAAAAACACTTGACGAAAGCTAAAACAAACCGAAATTTGATAAAACGTGACAAGGCACGTCACGAAGACAAGAAAGGCCTTTGAAAAAAGCAAGAAGCAGCTGCACTTCAAGCACTTTAAAGATACACTTTGCGGGACGCCGCATAAGTGCGAAAATCAGCCAGCGAATAAGAGGTCAGAAAAAGCAGCCAAAAGCCGAATTCCGTTCAAGGTCAGACATAACAAATTGAGGTGTCAAAAGCGCCGCGAGACAATCAGTTACAACCGAAGTTTATTTCGAAAGAAACACCACACTGGAAGATCCATTACAAATCGACCCAGACCTAGAGCTACCGTTCTATCCCATCAACAACATGGCGCGGCGCAATCCAACGGTGCACAGAGATATCAAAGAGACAGTTGGCACCTTTTCTATGGAAAAAGACTTTAACACCTTTGTTGATCATTTTGACCTGGTATGTAGGGAATACAACCTACAAAATCCAGAAAAAGCGCAACTGTTGCCACCACTCCTCCAAGGCACTGCACGAGAGATTTATGGTAAACTAGGCGCGGCAACACAGCAAAACTACCCAGCATTAATCATTCAACTGCGCGCACACTTCAACCGCTGTGGCACAAACAGGTCAGTGCTACTGCACAAGTTGCATAACAGACGGATGCAGCCAACAGAATCCTTCCTGACCTTCGTGGACGATATACGTCAAATAATTAAGGCACTGCATCAGCCAACGCTGCCAGCTGCGGATCAGCCACCTCCAGGCGCAGCGGAGTTAGCCGCAAGAGAGCGACAACGATTGATGGACCGTGAACAAAACCTCATCCTGCACGTAATAAACAATGCACAGCCGTCACTGCGGATAGACTTTTGCGCGAAACATTGAAACCGAGGAAGACCTTTTACGGTGCGGAATGCAGTGGGAAGCAAGCGCTCCACTAATGACAACCGGCAACACAGAAGTGCAGAAACTGACACAGCAACTAAACAAACTGATGCAACATCAAACAGCCGTTATCGCCGAACAAAAAAGACAAAATGAACGAGCCCAAGCCAGATGCTATTACTGTGGACGAGAAGGACACTACCAAATACATTGTCCTCATCGGTCAACAAGAAATGATATGCCGCGACAGCCATTCAACAGACGGAAGCCGCAAAAACCATGGCAACAGCAGCATCAAAATTGGCAGCAGCAAAACACGAAACGCTTAGGAAACAATGGCTACAGACCGCGAAACGCCAGATACATGCCCAAGCAACCAACGCAAGCGATGCAACGATATGCAAACGCCATCACGTACACACCGGAAAGCGAACAGCAAGAGCAGCAAGTCTTCACGATAGACGACTTGGAAATGGACTTCACTATCAATGAAATCGACTGGCTCGATGCGGAGAGCAGCGAAAAGACAAAAAACATCAGCATGGTCGAAATGAAAGAAACTAACATTGACAGCGAAGAAGAAAAGACAGAAGTGAGCACAGAAAAAACATTGCAAGCGACATCAGTGAAAGAAAAGAAGAAACAAACAAAGGCAACGACAAAGAACTGGCAACGAAGGATGACAAAGAAAGAAGCAACGACGGAAATACAGAGATGGAAGAAGAACAGCAAGAAGAAAGCAGCGATCACGATTATGAGATGCAGAATGACGCTGATGACAACCAAGCCGCCGACAAAGAACATGAAGACGGAAGGCACAAAGGAATGGAAGAAAGAAATCTAAGCTCCGACAGCGATCAATGCTACGAGATCCGATATAAACGAAATGGTGAAGCCTACATTCAAACGGTCGACTACAAGGCCGAAGTAAGGTACCGCAGACAATGGAGTGACAAAACTACAACATCGGAAGAAAGCAAGGAAGAAAATGATGAAGACGACAAGCAGCGGAACGAATCGGATGCCTTGCGCTCGGAAACGCCAATGGAACAAGAGGAAGAATACGATGCGGACGCAGAAGATAACGAATGGCAGCCGCAGCCAATGCCAGCAAAGACAACGGCAACGTTCAGGAAATGGCGATTCTGGATATTCTGGATCATCATAATACTACTGACGGCAGTAGTCACCAAAGCAACAGCAATGGAGAAACCAATGATATGTCCAACGGATGCGCATATCCAACCGATGATCTACAAGATACCAACCGACATCAAATGCAGCTACTTCAAGACAAACCAGACGAAGCCAAAGAAGATCACAATTGATCTCTACAAAGCTAACATCAAGAAGCATCGACAACTCGGAATAGTGTGCTTTAGAGACAAGCACCTAGTGGAAAAAGTTTGGCGAGGACAGTGGAACAGAATTCGATTTTGGCAACACGAACTACATGTGTCGCACGCTGAATGTCTACAATGGAACCAAACACTGTTCTCAAAGGATGGTCAGCTAGAACCGGATGAGAAAGTGGGGGAGGCACAACTTTACCGAACGAAGAACTCAGCAAACGGACGATATGTACACTTTTCGGAAGCATGGACTAACTACATGACACGAAACAGTTACCTAATCAGGAATATTCCATTCTACCACAATCCTTTTGAAAAAATGGAGTCGCTACAACTGCAATTAAGTGACTGCCGATACAGCAAAGGATGGTGTCCAACGCCGATACTGCGGAATGAGGAACTATACAGCTTACCGTTGAGTCCAACATATCATCAAGACTATCGATGGCAAATTATACGCAGAGGCGACTCACGATATGAAGAACCATCTAAGTCACGACAATACTTCTTCGCGTGGGAAGTTGAGCCGGAAATTGACTGCAAGCTTCAAAAGTATCACACAGTTGAAGGAGGACTACTGTCAAACACGTTTTTGGCAAAGTCAGGAGACTTGGCACTGACATTTCAAAAGAAACCAGTCGAGCAAAAACTGAAATGCAAGGATACAGACAAGACACTATTCATCTCGGAACAAGAGATACCAGTCTACGTAAAAGATGACGACAAACAAACCTTTCTGGCGATCATCAACGGAACGTATCAACAGCAGGAACAACAGAACAGACGACGACGTGACATCGAACGTCCCAAACTGGTGTCAAACCGACTACTGTCAGCAAAGATAACGGCTTTGGATCACAATCTACACAACCAGTTAAACCACTTGCATCGAACACTGGTCCAGCTAACTTGCAAAATGCACGCAATCAACTTAAATTATGCCAGACAAAACTACTATGTCAACCCTACGATGACTTTTCGTAAAATCACCGGAATGACGAACGTTTTGGCAGTTCCAATATACGAGCATCTGTTGATATACAAGTGCACGCCGATACAGCACTTTAACATCTTGCCGTCGAACACGTCAACAACCTGCTACGACAAGCCAAGGATTGAAGCGTTCTACGAAGGAAAACGAATTCAGGGATTCTTGGACACGGTACACAACATCATCGTTGGCACCGCAATACCGAGACCTTGCACCACGGCAGCAAACTATTATCAACTGGACAATGCACTACACGTCATCAAAACAACTGGAACGACAGCAAACATCACAGAACCGGAAGTAATCGTCGACGAAAACTACGACATGGAGGATTTGAAAATCCGATTCAACAGAACGAAGTATACGCCATTCGCCGATATCCAACTTGACGAGATAACACCAGGATGGACGATCAACGACTTCTTGCAAGCGTTCATCACCCAACGCAAGATGATTCACCAGCTGTTCACAAGAAAGGACAAAGGAACCGGACAGGAAGATTTCCCGTCCTTGTTTCAATGGACAGCGCCATCAAATCATTTTGGACAAACAGCTTCTGGGAGCTGCTCAATGGAAGAGGAAGTCTCTATCAAGGATTCATCTTCTACGGTGCTTGCATTGTGTGGATTGTCACGGCAATCTTCATCATTTCGTCAATCGTACGGTGCTTCAGTCAAACTTGTCCAAGAGCTAAGAAGACAGTTAATGCCATAATGCAAAGAACGACAACGGAAGGCGACAACAGTTTAGAACTAACAGAAACTGCACATCGTGAGGTTCAAGGGCAACCGACACTAGCAACGCGGCTATATCCATCGATTCCGACAACACCAACGGCACCAAGAATACAACCACCCAACTATCAAGCAGAACAGCAAGACCCAAAATGGCCAGAGAACTACGTATGTACTCTACACGCCGAAATTGGCAAAGCCATGGCTCAAGTGGTAATCAACAATCTACCATGTCGAGCGCTACTCGACTCCGGCAGCTCCATCACAGTTATATCAAAACAACTGTGCAACAAGCTACGACTTGCTCTACGGCCAGCAACAATCGCAGTTGCAGGAGCAGGAGGACATTCGCTAAACATTCTGGGAAAAGCCGACATTGATTTAAGAATCGCTAATAAACATTTGACAGTTCCATCGTACGTCATCGACAGACTCCCAAACCAGGACGTTATTGTTGGCATCGACACGTTCAAGCAGCTTAGACTACCATTGACCTTCGACTTCAATAAGCAAACGTTTAAGATCGACTCGGTAGAACAACCATTGATCAACCAGATCCGAGTACTACCAAAAGTAACATTGCAACAAGATGTCATCATCCAACCGGAGAGCGCCTGCTGGATAAAGGCAAAGGCAACTAACGCAACGGAGGAAGCAATGATATTCGACCCAAACAGAAGAGTCACGGCTAAACACCAAATTATGATGCCTACGGCACTAGTACTGGTTGCAAAAGATAAACAGCTGCCAGTACAAATATTCAACCCGAACACAGAAACGGTTCATCTACGACAAGGAATGTGCATCGGTCATCTCAACACCCAAGCATCGGTTATGCTGATTGAGCAAGCGACTCCACGACTAACAGAGGAAGAATTTCAAAAGAAGATCAATTTGGATGACAGCCCGATTACGGAACAGCAAAAGAGGAAAGTTCGACAGCTGTTGTGGAAGTACAACGACGCTTTCTGCCACCATGACTACGACATCGGACGAGCCAAGGACATCAAACAGGAAATCAAACTTCTGCCGCACACGGAACCAATTCAGTGCAAACCGTACCCGATCGCCAAGCATCTGCAACAGCACTTCGATGAGATTATCGACAAAATGCTGAAACACGGCATCATCAGCAAAGCCATTTCAGCATACTCATCACCATGTCTCTTGGTGCAAAAGAAGGAGACTAACGAAAGACGACTCGTATGTGACTTCAGACTACTGAACAAGTACATACCGACGGATCAGCAAAGCCTACCGAAGATCTCCGAACTACTAGCAAAGCTCAACACGGCAAAATTGTTCACAGTGTTCGATCTACGTCATGGATTTTGGCAAATTGAAATCGAGAAAGAGTCACGACAGTACACGGCTTTCAAAACCTACAATGGACAAGTATACGAGTACAATCGATCGCCGATGGGACTCAGCAACAGCCCAGCAACGATGAGCCGACTAACAGCATACATGCTTGCAGGATGCACGAACCTGTTGCACTATGTTGACGACATCTTGGCCTACGGAGAAGACTTCGAACGACTCTATGAAGCGACGGAGAAGGCCCTCGCGCTTATACAACGTCAAGGTCTGAAGCTACAACCAACTAAATGCAAATTCTTCCGAGACAACGTGCGTTACCTGGGACATCAGGTGACAGCCAAAGGAATTTCACCGGACCCAGACAACGTGGATAAAGTGAAAAAGTTTCCTACGCCAACTAGCAAAACGAAGGTCCAATCATTTCTTGGACTTGCGCAATACTTCCGAAAGTTCTTACCCAACTTCGCGAAGACAGCAAAGCCGCTGTACGACCTGCTCAAGTTCGACAAATGGAAGCAGGAGAATTGGACACAAAAGCAACAAGAAAGTATTGCTCCACTCTTGATCCACGCGACATCATCGCGACATCAAGCAGTATTGCAACAACTGCCACTCATGCGCAGCATCGAAGACAGGACGACGACAAAAACCACAGCTACAATCGATACCAAAGTCAACAACTATGGACTGTCTCAGCATCGACATCACCGGACCGCTGCCACCGAGCTGTCTCCATGGCATAGCCTACACCTACATCCTAACAGCCTTGGACATTTTCTCAAAGTTTGCTATTGCCATACCAATACCGGACATCACAGCTCAGACAGTGGCAATGAGTTTCTTCAACGACATCATCTGCAAGTACGGTACGCCAAAGAACCTCACATCGGACAATGGATCGCAGTTTACGTCTCAACTCTTTCAGCAAGTGGTGAAGATCCTCAACATCACGCAGATCTACACATCGACCTACAATCCGAAGGCGAACATGGTTGAAAGGTTTCACCGCAACCTACACGAGATGATTACACACTTCGCGCATCAACAACCGGACGACTGGATCATCTATCTGCAAGCAGTAACAATGGCCTACAACAGCGCTATTCATCGATCAACGGACAATACGCCATTCTTTCTAATGTTTGGGCGAGACTTCCAGCCGCCAAACCTATTGGCACAGCAACTACTACCATCGCAATATGTGGAAGTCCCGACGTCCATTCAAAAGTTCGTCACGCAACTACACCTCGCATGGAAAGTAGCCAAGCACAACATCGACAATCAGGTGGCTCTAACCACCGGCACCGACACGAGATCGACAACTCTGACAGCCGGCGACATCGTCTACCTGCACTATCCGCCGCAACAGACGCACAAACACGCACAGAAGTACAAAGGACCATATCGAGTGGTCCAACTAACGTCACCGACAACGGCACGCCTGGCCAATGTGCAAGATCCTCATCAGCACCAATTCTACGTGCGCATTCATCGACTAAAGAAGATCAACACTGACACGACAACGTTTTTACCGTCACGAACAAGAAAGTTTTGACGAAATCAAACGACAGCTGACATCAGACGCACTGCTACAGCATCCGGACTTCGACAAACCCTTCATCATCGAGACAGACGCCTCAGGAACGGGACTCGGAGCAGTCCTACTACAGGAAACTGAAGACAAAAAGGAACGACCTATAGCCTACGTCAGTCGAGCACTTAAACCGAATGAGACAAAATGGTCAGCTACGGAACGAGAACTACTAGGAGTTCTGTTCGCCCTACGACAGTTTCACTACTACATCTATGGATCTCCATTACAGACGATAGTACGCACAGATCACGCACCGCTGACCTACGTCGTAACTACAAAAGGACAAACAAACAACCGACTCATCAGGATGACACTCAAGATCCAGGACTACAACTACAAGCTCGTCTACAAACCAGGAATTACTAACAAGGCTGCGGACGCTCTGTCAAGAACCTACGAAGTCAACGCCATTCATCCAATTCCTAACATCAAGGAATTGGTGGATGAGACGGAACACGACAACTTCTACATAGCAGTTAAAAACAACGACAAGGACATCAAGCTCAGCCCCGTGGAACGAAAATTCCTGCGCAAGCAGCGACAACATTTAACAATCAACAAGTCACGACTCTACTGGATGAGTGACAACAAACCTAAAATCTACATGCCATATTCGTTTAGGCAGGCAATTCTCAACGAGCTGCACGACAACCCACTCGCTGGACACCTGTCGGCAGCCAAAACCGTTGCAAGAGTGGAGCAATACTACTTTTGGCCAAGCATGCATGGCGACATCAAGCAGTATTGCAACAACTGCCACTCATGCGCAGCATCGAAGACAGGACGACGACAAAAACCACAGCTACAATCGATACCAAAGTCAACAACTATGGACTGTCTCAGCATCGACATCACCGGACCGCTGCCACCGAGCTGTCTCCATGGCATAGCCTACACCTACATCCTAACAGCCTTGGACATTTTCTCAAAGTTTGCTATTGCCATACCAATACCGGACATCACAGCTCAGACAGTGGCAATGAGTTTCTTCAACGACATCATCTGCAAGTACGGTACGCCAAAGAACCTCACATCGGACAATGGATCGCAGTTTACGTCTCAACTCTTTCAGCAAGTGGTGAAGATCCTCAACATCACGCAGATCTACACATCGACCTACAATCCGAAGGCGAACATGGTTGAAAGGTTTCACCGCAACCTACACGAGATGATTACACACTTCGCGCATCAACAACCGGACGACTGGATCATCTATCTGCAAGCAGTAACAATGGCCTACAACAGCGCTATTCATCGATCAACGGACAATACGCCATTCTTTCTAATGTTTGGGCGAGACTTCCAGCCGCCAAACCTATTGGCACAGCAACTACTACCATCGCAATATGTGGAAGTCCCGACGTCCATTCAAAAGTTCGTCACGCAACTACACCTCGCATGGAAAGTAGCCAAGCACAACATCGACAATCAGGTGGCTCTAACCACCGGCACCGACACGAGATCGACAACTCTGACAGCCGGCGACATCGTCTACCTGCACTATCCGCCGCAACAGACGCACAAACACGCACAGAAGTACAAAGGACCATATCGAGTGGTCCAACTAACGTCACCGACAACGGCACGCCTGGCCAATGTGCAAGATCCTCATCAGCACCAATTCTACGTGCGCATTCATCGACTAAAGAAGATCAACACTGACACGACAACGTTTTTACCGTCACTAGACAACGCTGATCGCACGCGTTCGGCGAACCGCCACATCGCAACAAAACACGAGGAGACACAAACATCAACCGAGAACCAGCAACATGGCTACAATCTGCGACCTCGTTAAGTTGCGAAAACAACCCGTGTAGAGACCGGGTCAGAATAGCTCTACAGCTTCGCAAGCTTGTCGTAAGAGGCGACTAATCTGAGCGACTTCAAACTTCAAGCGACGACGACAATGGGCAACGCACTGTCCAAACAGGCGCCCCAACTACAGCAACTCTACGAATGCCCAATATGTTTAACTGATGACTTGGCTGTCAAGCCACCAATTATTTGTGAAAACAGACATCGCATATGCGGACAATGTTTAAGCGACTCACATTATATTCAGCTCTGGCAGAATTGCCCGATAGGTAGAAGAAGTTTGCGGCAGTGCGCCTATTGTTAGTCTTGGCGCACATGTCAATACTGTAACCAAAAACATTTCATTTGCATGCGTATACTTACCTTTAAATAACTTTTATAACTAACGCTCTTAACTACCCATTACTAAATACCTGTAACACTTGTGACAAAAGATTTTTATAAAGACATGCTCGTACTTTTTATGCGTTTCAATCATCTATAATTTAAAACTCGGGACGAGTTTTTTGTAAACATGGGAGATTTTGTAGAGTGTTCTACCTCCCGTAAGAAGACATAAAAGTGTTAATGTACTACTCACACATTTTATTTAGTAGTAAATTGAAGAGCATGAATGAAGGTATGCATTGAACTAAAGTATATTCGGACTAACCAATAGGAAGAGAGAGACCTCGAGCATGCTAATTTTAGAAATCACCCAATCACGTGCGACCAACAACTGTCAATTCAAACCCCACCTTCAAGTCATCATTTGGTTTGCACTCGGGTTGCACCCGGATGAACCAATCAAAGTCTACCAGCTACGGTAACCAATCATGCGCTTTTACAGTAGACTAGTTGCGCAACTTTCTACCCTGTCATGCTTGACAGCCACCGAATCGTGACCCTTTGACATTTGCGAAGACAGTGATGTACGACCTCGAGAGAGGTCTGAACGCCTATAAATACAAGTGGTCCGGAACGGACCAGGAGCCACAATTCCTCCGGAAGGAGAAGAGCTCCGAAGAGGAAGCCACTACAGGACTTCCTACTGAAGACTCGTCGAGTTCTTGCGGTAAGCCTTACTCATTTGCGCCTGTGTTTTGAGACGTCTCGTTGGAGTTTAGTTTGAGTCTGTTGAGACTCCTGAGTCTGTTTAGACTCTACTGGTTGCAGTCTCCAGAAGGACTGCCCCTGATAGATCTTAGAAGACTATCAGTGGTTTCCGGAGCTATACCTAGAGTGCATAGAGGCACTGCTAGAAGGAGTAGGCTTATATTAAACCGCAGTTTGGCGCAGGGTACCCATTGTTAATTTGGAAGCTTCTAATTGGTCCGAACGACAGATACCGGCCGGCAAAAGAAGAAAAGAGAAACTCGGACCAGGACTACAAGTCGAGTCGAATTCAGGCCTGAACTACAGATCGAGATCTACACGAGATCTACGAAGGACTAAAAGGAGAGATATCTCATAAGAAGTCAAGGTAATTGAATACTTTCGTTTGAATTACTGGGTTGCCTAGCTAAAGAGCTAGAAGTGATTGTTCTTTGATTACCGAAGTCGGGTAATAAGGAACACATCAGGTACGAGTCTTTGTCTATGGTATGAGAGTTTGTCTTTGGTACGAGTCTTTGTCTATGGTATGAGAGTTTGTCTATGGTATGAGTGTTTGTCTTTGGTACGAGTCTTTGTCTATGGTACGAGTCTTTGCCTATGGTACGAGTCTTTGTCTATGGTATGGGAGTTTGTCTATGGTACGAGTCTTTGTCTATGGTACGAGTGTTTGTCTTTGGTAAGAGCATTCGCCTATGGTACGAGTGTTTGTCTATGGTACGAGTGTTTGTCTATGGTACGAGTGTTTGTATATGGTACGAGTGTTTGTCTATGGTACGAGTGTTTGTCTATGGTACGAGTGTTTGTCTTTGGTACGAGCATTCGCCTATGGTACGAGTCTTTGTCTATGGTATGAGCGTTTGTCTATGGTACGAGTTTTTGTCTATGGTACGAGTGTTTGTCTTTGGTACGAGCATTCGCCTAAGGTACGAGTCTTTGTCTATGGTACGAGTCTTTGTCAATGGTACGAGTCTTTGTCTATGGTACGAGTGTTTGTCTTTGGTAAGAGCATTCGCCTATGGTACGAGTGTTTGTCTATGGTACGAGTGTTTGTCTATGGTACGAGTGTTTGTCTATGGTACGAGTGTTTGTCTATGGTACGAGTGTTTGTCTTTGGTACGAGCATTCGCCTATGGTACGAGTCTTTTTCTATGGTATGAGCGTTTGTCTATGGTACGAGTCTTTGTCTATGGTACGAGTGTTTGTCTTTGGTAAGAGCTTCGCCTATGGTACGAGTCTTTGTCTATGGTATGAGTGTTTGTATATGGTACGAGTGTTTGTCTATGGTACGAGTGTTTGTGTCTTTGGTACGAGCATTCGCCTAAGGTACGAGTCTTTGTCTATGGTACGAGTGTTTGTCTATGGTACGAGTGTTTGTCTATGGTACGAGTGTTTGTCTATGGTACGAGTGTTTGTCTATGGTACGAGTGTTTGTCTATGGTACGAAACGCTGCTGCTTTGGTCCAACAAGCACCAATTTGTGTATTGCAATTAAAACCAAGGTTTTTACGCCTGTAAAAAACCACCCAGCACTCTCAAAGCGTAGAAACTCTCAAAGTCAGAGAACCAAAGTTGTAGAATAATTTTTAGGCCAATTCAAGCCTCTCTCTCTCTCTCTCTCTCTCTCTCTCTCTCTCTCTTGCCTGTTTTAAGCACATTAAGAAAAAAAAGAAAAATCTACTAAAGTCTGAAATCTAAATTTCAAGTAAATTTCCATTGTGAAACTCTGCATGGTTTTAGCTAGTGGTCTACACAGTATAATTTATGCCATTTTTCTATTGTTGTTTCATTCCAAGCATACAGGTAGATAATCGAAACAAAAAAAACATTCAATTAAAACTGCCGTTTGTCCACTGCACATTCAAAACTAATATTCCATTGCTATCGAACAAGTTCTTAATAACAACAAAATCGAACTAAGGGAAGAAATCTGGATTAAAAAACTAGGGACTGACAAACCGCCAGGCACGAACATCAGGGTCGACAATCATCTTCTCCGACCCATCCCAATGGTCCTTCCTTTTCACCCATCTACGGTCTGGCTTGCCAACGAGATTGCTAAAAACTTTGATAAGCTACAAAATAAACCAGGCTCCCGGATACTGCCCGCTTTTACACGGCAACGTAACTTACAGAGCCTCCTGGCTCCCAATAAGTTCAAGTCTCAGCCAGGAAACATTTAATCATTTTAACCAATGCGCTATTTTACCCTATTGAAGTACAATATTTATTCACGTGTCATTTATTTTATTTTATTCAAACTGCTTAATTGTACGCTCAGTATTGATTTTTATGCTCCTACCCCCAATACCGGCATTTCATCTAATCGTATAGTATCGCATATCGTATAGTACTTCGAAATAACAATTTTTTTATAACAAATATACTGTCGTTTAAAATGAATGGTGGAAAGCCTCTGGGACAAGTTAGAGCTAGGCAAAACAGGGTTTTAAATGTACATCTCTCATATGTACAACTACTCATCAATTCTATCAGACTAAGAAAAATAATACTTAAAAGACCAACTGGAATTGCATGACACACAGATTTTTTGGCCTGACGAAGAGCCCAGAGGCTCGAAACCGGTAGCCCAGATTAAATTAATTAAGTCTTTTGATTTTTTTAAACACGCCGTGACCTCTCTTCTCTCTCTCTCTACCTCTCTCGCCCTCTCTCTCGCTAGTTGCTATCTCTCTAGTTGTTATCTAGTAAATGATGGTTATAAATTCTTGGCATCGAAACACTGCATTGCTAATTGCATGGACTACTCAACACTAAGGGAGGGACAGTACAAAAATTGAAGGCCGATCTAATGATAACTTACTCTTTGAAAAGCATTATTTTGATAGATTCTCACCTTGTAGACAGTGAGTTTTTGTCTGTAGTTTTGGTCCTAACAGTGCTGATAAAAAACCTGTAATCAATTGCCAATCTTGCAATGTATGCTTATACAGACATCTGACCACTGCATTCACGTCCTTGATCAGGAAACTGGCCATGCAAAGCCCTCTGATGATTTTATTAACGCCTTATTGCATCGTCGTTATAGTACGGGTACACACATATAATCGTAGACATTGAAGCTGATCAAGGTCACACTATCAGTGCGGCACCGAAATCGGGTTGTGGGGAGCGAAGTCCTCCTCAAATGGGACCATCATGGATTATTCTATTCTGTTGGATTCTATCTTTTAATTTTGAATAAATAACCAAAAAAATGCTATTGCCCATAAAGCATGGAAAAGAAAAGCAGCAATCAAAACATCCGTTGTGACGCGTTTCGGTTGACTTTGACCATTTTCAAACAGCTTTCAATAAGTTTTTGGCTCATAGATAAAATAACGGATGTTGAAATATATCAGAACGGACGGAAGGACTGAGAAGGACGGATCCTCAAGTAGCGTCCTAGCTTCTGAACACTAAAGCTATAGCCATTTGGTTGCAGGCTTGTCCATAGACAAAGAGAAGAAAGCATCGAAAGAAAGTTTCTTGGTGAAAGAAGCAATTTCGAAGTTTCATTTCCTATGTGCGCATCAAATACATAATACAAAGTCATAGTGCCAGCTGAAGAACAGATGTTTCAAGGATTCGATAAAAAGTGTTTCTCCGTGAAAGACTATTATGTGGTTTGTGTGGTTTTAGATTAATCCTTCTTAGAGCTTTAAGTTTTTTTAGTTTTTACAGAAAACAGTTATTAGAAGGCGTAGGTGCATTGTACCATACTGAATTAAAACGATACGAGTACCCCTCCGTCTGTTTACTGCGATAGCAACTGCGACTATTTCATTCTAAAAAGAAGATCGATCGACGCAGAAGCTCTCACTCTTCCTACTTTCCATCGGGAGTTCCCTTCGAGCAGTCCAAGTGCCTTGGCCATGTTGCCACACTTTACTACTTTCTTGTTGGCAGATAGCGCTGTGCCAATGGGTCTTTCGTTCCCTACTGATTGGCAAGGTTGATAAACAGCTCCCAGCGCCGGGCTGAGAAGGTCGAAAAGACCGTCTTCTATCGCGAGAATTTTTCGACAAGCGAGCAATTTAATTGGACAAGCTAACAAAGCGAATCAGAGAATTTCTCCGACCGGCAGAAAATATCCTGCTCGAAAGAAGAGGTTGATGGACAAGTCTTAATTCCAGCCCAGTCCAGCCCAGTCCAAGTGTATTTAAATCCTAGTATCTGTTATTAGCAACGCAAGCATATCAGAGCATGCAACAGCAAAGCCAGCAAAACGGCATCTGCCAAAGGCTGGCAACAGCTGACACCAATGGTATCGGAGCCGGTGGCCCTGCCGACCAAGACGCTGGGGCGGTGCATCGACCGTCGCAGCCAGCACTGCTTCGGATTGCAGTTTTAGGAGCTCAAGCCGTCGGCAAAACCAGCTTGGTTCAACAGTTTGTCCATTGCGAATGCCCCGAAGTCTACGAGCCGACAGTGAGACCTATCGTTCATCGGCCGTCTATTTCGGTTAACGACCGAACGTACGACACCCGTTTAGTTGACTGCCCACCATTGGAGTATTTTCCGGAGGATTCTCTGCAGGAGTTTTCCAGCTGTTACCGCGGCTGCGGCTTGCGGTCGGCCACCGCCTACGTGCTGGTATTCGACATCACGGAGGAGCTCAGCTTCCAGTACGTGCGCCAGGTGAGACAACGCCTATTAGACCAAGGTATCAGCGTCCCAACTCTAGTTGCGGCTAATAAAGCCGATCTAGCAGCTGATTCAGCCAGTCGAAACAACAAAGAAGCCAAGGGAGGCAGCAAGAGCGATATTAGCAACATCGTGCGCAAGCAGTGGAAGTGCACCTATGCCGAGTGCTCAGCCAAGTACAACTGGCGAGTCAGTGCAGCGTTCCGCGAATTGTTGAAGGCAATCGAGCAGCGCGATTCCGGTCACAAGGCCGCGTCGGCCAGGGTGCAAGAGGCTCTGAGAAGGAACCAGTGCAGACTTATGTAGGATCCGGCGGTTGTACGGTCTTCTGAGGATGTGTATAAAACTTTTTGCCTCAGTTTCTGCGACGAATTCTACAAGTAATACCTAATTTTCCGCGCCAATTGGATGCCAATAAAGTTGTCATTTATTTTCACAAAAAAGATACCCTGTTGTCAAATAGGAAGCTTCACAGAGCGATTTAAGTTTACAAATCTCTTTTCATAATATAGGGCATAAATATAGTGGTCGAGTGAGAAATGTAATGACTGAGAGATGTGACAATGTTTTCCAGCTTTGCTCTGCTTCTCTCTCAGCACTGTAGCTGGCAATCCTGAGCTTTAAACTCTTACAAGCTTAGATAAGCCGGATCAAAATCGATCCAGTTCTCCAAGCGGAAATCTTTAGATGTCGTCGAGAAGTTCTAAGCTACTGCTTCTAAGGGGAGGCCCTCTAAACAACCCTATAACTTCAGTATTTGAAAGAGTGAGTCTCATTGGGCCTGAGCTGGCAGACAAGTGAAGTTTAAGGCACTTCGTCGGGTTTTCCTACAAAGTCAAGCGACGGACGTTTAGAAGTGGAGCCTGGCGCAGACTAAACTGAGAAAGGCGAGGCCTTGAGCAGATCTCGAAAATGTCGCTGGTCCGGGAGCTCGGCTAAATAGGAAGAGCTCAGTCTCTGCTGGATTAAAAACTGAGTGATAGTTTTCTCAGGCAATTGGCAAGACTATTCAATGGCTGACATGACTTCAGAGCTGACTGATATACTCGAAGAAGAAGGCCGATAACCACTGCAAATAAGAGGACCCCAAGACTTCTCAGTTATGAAAACCATAAGCAACTAATATAGGATGCTGTACTCGCAAAAGAAGGAAAATTTCCCTTGAGGCTTTCCTCCCGAAATAATGTAACAGTGAAATAGGCAAGCGAAAATATCTCAGCTTCTGGACTTTTCGAATTATACAGATGAAGCAGGTCTGCGCTTTTTACAGGAAAGTACTATTCCCTTGTACAACCGTCCTGAGAATATTGATTTATTACAATGCCATGATCAAACAGACAGTATACGAGTTGCATCGATGCATTCTTATTTGCGGTTTTTTGTATTCAGGCTCAATTGAAAGCTTCATTCTTCATCACTGTCTGATTGGCTAGAAAATATTGAGCTTATCTATCGAATCATGGATAGTCAATGCCATGCCAACAGACATGGAGTTAATGTTTACTGTTTTCAACCGTATGGATGTCAAACTAGCCGATCCTCTCCAGTCTCCAAATCACTCAGCAGGTCATATCCTCCATCAGCATCTGCAAGTGATGAAAATTAGAGGAGGAACACGAGCGTAAATACAAGGAGGAAATGTGTGGCATATCTTGCATGAGACTAGCCCGCATCAACACTTTTTTACAATAATATGCATGGAGGCGTGCGTCCTGTGTTATTGCCCATATCCCTCCCTGTACTCTCTCCTTCTCAATTCTTCCTATAGCAATGCGATTCCCCAACGGGCACAGCCTGTCTTAGTTAGTTAAGGGCGACTCGCCAGGCATGCGGGTGTGAATTGCGGAACGGGATATGAAGTCCCATCTGACATTCGGTCTCAATCCTCTCTGGCAAATTTCTTCATGCACTGCAGACTTACCCAAAGCCAATCTGTCCTATCCAATGGTGCTCGGAAGTCTCAATTGGGGTGGAGTATATTGGCCTGACTATAGTGATCCCTGCCTGCCTTACAGGATGGATGACTGCCTGCACTGCTTTGCTTGATCCAATAATAGAGGGGGTTTGCAGCCTAGTGGTTAAAGCGTCGAACTTATGACTGAAAGGTCGGGGGTTCGATACCCGATCCCACTGGAACAATTTGTGGCCTTGAGCAAGACACTTAACTCTGCATTGCTTCAGTTCACCCAGCTGTAAAATGGGTGCCAGCATTAGCTGGGGTAATTGAGGGTGTGTGTGATGACCCCACCCCCCCCCCCAGTCCTTGGACTGAACAGCCGTACGCAGCCTTCAGATGCGCTGCTCAGTGATGAGATAACGTTAGTTTACGGACAAAAAAGTTAAAGCAATTTTCTAAAATTATAGTAAAAATCGAGCATTTAATAATTGTGAAAGTAAGTTTGAACTGACTCCCAATAAATTTAACAGTAGAACTACCAAGAGGGGGGAATTCCCCCCCCCCTGACATTTTTTTTGCTGCGCCGGAACGGAGCAACGCAGGCACACGAAATTCAAGAATACGGGCCAACTTTTTGTTGCGCACCTTCTCAAACAAGAATCAAGTCGCCAGCCCTTCGGACCGTCGAGATATTCGACGGTTCTGCCAGAAGGTCGGATTTTTCCCATAAGCGCTAGTGTATTCAGTACACCCCTGTGCGCCAATCAGCACTGCGCCTCAGTGCAGCCTTGCATAAAAATTGGGTTCAATATTATAGTTGAATAAACTAAACAGCTTGTTGAATAAAATATGTATGCAGCTCGTATGCATAAAAGTATGCGTAATAATAATATAAATATACAGCAACATGAGTTAAAGCTTAACTATAGCAATGTCCGTGTTTAAAAAAATTTGAGAGCTTCAGAAATGTTAAGATCATGATGAAAAATCACGCTCAAGTGTCCTTACTCCCCTGGTGCCACCTGTTGAAGCTGCCGACGGCGTCGGGGTGATGGCTGAATGCTTGACTGACTAGCTGAGGATGTCCAGCAGTTGAGGTTTGCCCATTATTGAAGCTTGATAAGAAAAATCTGACATATTTGCAACAGGATGTCCATAGTCACCTGGTGTAATCTGTTGAAGGAGCCGACGGCGTCGGGATGATGACGGAATGCTTGAGAGACTAGCTGAGAATGTCTGGCGGTTGATTCTTGCCCACTGTCGAGGCTTAATCGGCGAACCTAGAGAAATCCGCATCAGGGTGTCCATAGTCACCTGGTGCCACCTGTTGAGGGTCCAGAAGCTCCACCTGGGTGAAGGCTAGTGACCAACGAAGTCAGAACGACCCCCCGCTTGGTAGTTCGACTTGGTGTCCATAGTCACCTGGTGCCACCTGTTGAGGGTCCAGAAGCTCCACCTGGGTGAAGGCTAGTGACCAACGAAGTCAGAACGACCCCCCTCTTGGTAGTTCGACGGGCGAAAAAATGGCTTGGTATTCCTACTGTTAAATACATTTTACATGCACTCCCTGAAATTACTCAAGTCGTGCTCTCAACTTTTGCGAGAATGTAATGAATTTTCAATAGGCTGCTTGCGTCAACGGTAAAGACTTTGACTTCGCAAAAGAATTTGTGATTGAGTAACAGCTCAGAGCTGTCATAAATCATCCAAATGACCAAAATCAGTCTCAACAATGTATTTTTTTTTCTTTTCCTTGAGTTAAACTGATGATGACTAACTTGGATGAACCCACTACTAAATTCTTAATTCGCTTTGACAGGCAGACAGGATGCATTGGTCCATAACGTCTGTGTTGCAATGAAAGAATATTCAATGCCTGCTGGCTTCAGAAAGATATGAAAGATATGACTGAATTTCAAGATTTTTAAGTTAATATTTTATGTACTGGGGTAATTGAGGGTGTGTGGCGACCCCCCAGTCCTTGGACTGAACAGCCGTACGCAGCCTTCAGAGCCATCTTCGAACAAACACCAACCATGGCTTTATGCGAATTTATTAACAAAATACATGTAATAATATCGCAGAAAATAAGAAATCGTTACTGGGCTGTCTTTTTCAACCCAAAATTTTGTTAAGCGCTTTTGACCATGCCACACTTTTTAGCTACTTAAAACTTGAATTCGGACTTGTACTTTATTTTGCATCAGAGCATACGCCAGAAAAAGTTTATCAGAATCCTAATTAGCCTCTGATTAATCTGACCGTAAGTCCCTCATTCTCTCATCAACTTACGCGCCCGAGCGTGACAATCCACGGCGTAATCCCGAGGTAATAAAAAAACTAACGAAGTCTGCAGCGCTTGAGAAAAGACGAAAAAACCGAGCTTTACATTTGGTACCAGTTATTAGTCACGATAGAGACAGCTGGTATAATTAACACGGACGAATTGCTAACTTAAAAAGCTTAAAATCAAGCGAAAGTTGGCTATCCAATGTCTTATGGGAAATCATACTGAATCCTAGCAACAAAGCCTTAATTATAGACTCACTTAATCTCTGTATTAAACAGAGACTATATGTAAAGACTTAGTGTAATCAACGGAGGCATAGCAACTGAGGATCTGAGACGCTGGCCCAGCAACTGAGGATCTGGGAGGCTGGCCCAGCAACTGAGGATCTGGGAGGCTGGCCCAGCAACTGAGCATCTGGGAGGCTGGCCCAGCAACTGAGGATCTGAGAGGCTGGCTCAGCAACTGAGGATCTGGGAGGCTGGCCCAGCAACTGAGGATCTGGGAGGCTGGCCCAGCAACTGAGGGCTTTGGTTGTCAAGTCCTAGACAGTGTGAAAATCAAGCCCATTTGCTGTGACCCTCTACGCAAGCTTGAGCCAAAGGGTGAGCACCGCTGAGTATTTTAAGAATTGCAGCCCCAACCCCTAAAATGCATTTCTATTCGTTTTACAAAAGAAATAATCTGCTGGGATTAAAAAATTTTCAGTGGTTTGTCTCTTCTATGCAGAGGTGTTGCCGAATTCGTTCTTGAAAAGGATCGAAAATCAAAAAGAAATGTTGCTTGATGCGGTCAAAAAATAAATCTGAGGATTTAATAATTTTTTCTTGTTTAATAAGGCAGCAGTGTGACAAATAGTTAGCAGTAGGGACACTATCGTTTTAACTGGTTGCTTTAGATTCTGCTGTTGTAATTTTGTCGAGCTGATCACTACTTAAGAAGCGTGTAAAGTAGTGTATTGGGTGCGCTGTACTATTTTTAGCTGGGGTTTTAAAACTGATTGCATTGTAGGTTGCTTGTTTGATCACTAAATATTAGCAATAAAAATGGAGAGAAAAAGGCTTGAAATTTAAAAGTAATTGTCTGGTATTTCGGGCATGACAGCAATTACCTACCGGGCGTTCTTGTAGTCCATAAATGTATTTTGACAAGCAGTTCTGCAAAAAAATTCCTTTTGTATTTACCTACTCTAAACTTCGAAAATTGATCTCATCTCGCATGGTCTCATTCTTGCGCCTTCCTCTACCTCTCCTCTTTGTAAAGCTTTCAGTAAGGTCACCTTGCCCATTACTGCCACTGTTCCTACATAGAATATCCCCATCTCTACAAGTGACTTTAACCCCCAACGCGGAACTGCACTTTCATGTTGGAGCTGCATGCAAATTTCAATGTTTTTCTCGCATAGTCCAAAAATTTTCTACTCAGTTAGTTGAGACGGAACTTGACCCAGTCGGCGCTCGTCTCGATCTCAGCCTCCACCTGAGCGTCGGTGAACAGCAGCAGGCGGCAGGCTCTCAGCTTGCTGTTGTACAGCACGTGTCGGCAGTTTTCATTCCGCATGGCGGCCGCTGTGCACTCGACAGCGCTGCTCACGTCCGTCACGTCTTCGAAGCAGTACTTGGAGTTGTACTGCACTCGCTTGAACTCAGCGGCTCTCCAGATAGCGACAGACGCCTTTCGGACGCTCGTATCGCTAGAAAACTCGCAGACAAACCCGGCAGAAAAGCTGCACGATGTGTCGGCAAGTCGGCCGGAGGTTTCGGACAGTCGCAGGCAGTCGTCTCCGCTCGGCTCACCCGACTTGAACAAGGAATTGTCCTCCGGTAGCTGTCCTCTGCCATTAACCCTCTGCCAGCCGGACCTGCTGTGGCCTCTTTCATCCGGCAGGTCGCTCACTCCAATCCACAGGTTGCAGTTGCAGTTGGCGCTCGAAATTTCGTTGCTAGCCAGCAGCTGCAGAGAGCTGTACGAGTTGACCAGCTCGCCCCCGATCGCGGCGCACTGCCGGTTGGCCTCGCACCAGCTGTGACTCTGAGCTGTGCTCACGAACAGGCATTTTTCTGCCTCGAGTTTGAATGGAGCTGGGCACGGTTGAGCCCATAGCAACACAGGCTGGCTGCACAGGTGGAACAGGAGCAGTAGGAGCATTTGCTTGACAAGCCAAAATTTTCAACGATTCTGCAAGAGGCTGAGCAGCCTGGCGCTAATCGCATCTTTGCCTGTCGCTTTATACGCGCGAAATTCCTAACCAGCTAATTAGACAGGTAAAAAAGGAAGCTTCTAGCATGCGCATGGTGGCTTGACTTACTTGACTTAGCTGCAGGGCTGTCCCGGAGGGGACACAGCGGGAAGGCGCGGGCGCCCATTCCGCTAGTCCCTGAACGGCCGACGCGTCGCTATGGACGGAGGGTTGGCGCCGCCCAGGGAGGTCCCCCAGTGTCACCAGCAGCTATGGTGCTCTCTGGAAAGGAGAGTTCAGCCCTGCGGGTGGCCCGAAGGTAGCGCATGAGCTGATTAAAGTTTTCGGGTTTGCACGCTTCAGTAATAGATGTGTGTGGCCCGAGGTAAGTGAGTCTGGCCCGCGTGAAGGCGGGACAGATGCTGACGAAATGCTCAGCGGTTTCGTCACCTGAGTTGCAGAAACTACAGGTGGCGTTGGTGGCGTTGCCCTGCAGGTACTGGTGCCTGGAGAAGCAGCCGTGACCAGAGAGGGTCATGGTGGCAGCCCGGATGTCTCTGCGCGAGAGGCGCAAGAGGAGCTTCCGGAGCTGGTGAGAGGGCTGAGGGACAGCGCCTCTGGATTGCCTGCAGTTCGTGCGGTTCGCCCAAGTCGAGCGGTGCTGAGTCCTGATCCACGCTTTGATGCGCGAGTCGATGACACAGCCAGGAATCGGGACAAGAGGTTCGGGGCCGAGAGAGGAGCCGGAGGCACCAACTTTTGCAAGGGTGTCAGCCAACTCATTTCCTCGGATCCCCACATGCCCCGGAACCCACTTAAGGGTAATTTTGTTGGCGGAACCCAACACATTGAGGAGTTTGATACAGTCAAGGACTGTAGCAGAGTTGGTGCTGCAGCCACTGATGGCGTGCAAGGCAGCTTGGCTGTCCGAATGGAAAATGATGTTCTTACCAGTAACGCCAATGGCGAGAAGCTCTGCAGTGCAGGAGCTGATGGCCAGAACTTCATTTTGGAAAACACTGGAGTTGACCCCAGTGTATTGAGCGTGGGTAGCGATGACCCTCCCGTTCAGAAAGATTCCAACACCAAAGCCGGTGTTGGCTGACTGCTTAGAACCGTCGGTGTAGCAATGAAGCTCACCAGGGTTCCAATGGTCATTGATGTTATCGCGCGAGTCGATAGCTACGGAGTAGCGCTGTCTCAGGTTGAGCGTTGAGGCAATGCCATCGGTGAAGACGCGATTGGCCTGACACTCGTTGAGAAAGTTGAGGCACAGATCGCTATGCGGGACAAGGTTCCGCTTAGCAGGTGCTCTCATGTAAATGAATTTGACGCCGGCATCAATTAGACGCCGCGTCGTTCTAGCCGCCTCACCCCTGATGAAGAGGTCAAGAGGCGGAAGATTAAGAAAGGCCCCCATGCCAGCAAAGGGCGTGGACCTGGTGGCGTTGCAGATGAGCCTACACGCTCTGCCTTGGATCGTGTTGAGCAGGTCTGCATGGCTTTTGACCTGGGTAGCGCTAACCCAGACAACAGAGGCGTACGTAATGGCAGGTCTAACTACGGAAGTATAGATCCACCAAAGCCGCTTTGGGGATAGACCCCAAGAAGTGCCAAGTGCTCGTCGGAGCTGGGCCAGGATGGCTGAGGCACGCTTAGCTTTTGCTTTCACGTGGAAGGACCAGTTGAGCCGGTGGTCAAGTGTGACCCCGAGACATCTGGTCTGGTGCGCGAAGGCAATATCTCTGCCGTAGAGCTGCAGAGGACGTATGTTCCAGCGTAGTCTGCTGGTAAACATAATGGCAACGGTTTTGGGCTCAGAGAGTTCCAAACCATTGTCATTGGCCCAGGATTCTGCTTTGCGGATAAAGCTCTGCATCAGATCCCTGAGCGTGCTGGGAGACGGTCCTGCCACAATGGCCGTGACGTCATCAGCATACCCGACTTTGAAGACGGGGTCAGGTCGGGAGTCACTCAGAAGAGCGTCCATGACCAGGTTCCAGAGCGTCGGGGTGAGGACTCCGCCTTGGGGTCCACCCTTACAGACTCTGGTGGAGGCAGTTTGCCCAAGAAGTTGGGCAGTGACCGTACGGTTGGAGATCATGTACATGATCCACCGTATGAGGGTAGCATGAGCTTTGCGATTTTGAAGGGCCCTCTGAAACGCTTCAAAGATAACGTTGTCGAAGGCGCCAACAATGTCAAGAAAGAGAGCCAGGGCGTAACCGTCACCCAGTACCGCCCGTTCAATCTTTTCGACAATCGCATGCAGGGCGCTGTCAGTCGACCTCCCGGTACGGAAGGCGTGCTGATTATTGCTGAGGGGCATCGCTGTCAGCTCGCAGGAGAGCAGCCGCCAGAGAATAAGCCTCTCAGTGAGCTTAAGCATTGCTGACGTTAAGCTAATTGGCCGGAAGGCCTTGACGCTTTGGTAGTCACCCTTCCCAGGTTTGGGAATAAAGACTACTCGAGCTTCAGTCCAGCTTTTGGGAACGTATCCCAGCTGGATAGAGGCCCGCATAAGATTGCGGGTGAGTCTCAGGAACGAGGGTATCTTGGCTGCTTCACGAAGGAGAACAGGGTAGATACCATCAGGTCCAGGAGATTTGAAGGGTTTGAAGGTTCTGACCGCACGAGCGATTAGGTCTTCAGTGACAATGCCCGCCGCTAGGGTGGCTCCATCCATCGAATGGTTGGGCTCCGGTCTAGCAGTAGGTACCCTCGGGAAGAATGTGCTAAGCATATGCTGAAGCACTTCTTCAGGGTCTTTAGTAAGAGAGCCATCATCTTTTTTGATCATGGCTAATTTGGACATTTTGTCCATTGTAAGGGCCTTGACAAGCCTAGAAGTAGGTCTGTCTTGATCCAATTCATTGCAGAATTGGCGCCACTTACATTCCTTGGCCTTGCGCACTTCAGATTTGAAATTGCGGGAGGCTTGCCGGAAAAGCTCCATGTCCTCCGGGTTTCCGGTCTTCATGGCACGGCGATGAAGGCTTTTGGCCTTCCGCCTGAGTTTCCCCAGCTCCGGGTTCCACCACGGCGCCGAGGTCTTGCCTCTGTAGGCGCGAGCAGGACAAGCCGCTTCGTAGGCTGCAATAATGCAACCTGTCAGCGTCTCAGCCATATGATCCACATCCTCGCAGGTCTCAATCGGACGTAAGTCCGTGAGTTCCTGCAGGTGCAGATCAAGGGCAGCCTTGTAGGCCGCCCAATCAGTGTTGCGGATATTGCGTCTCCAAGTGATCGGAGACTGGGTTTTAGTGTCCGCGATATTAAAGGCGATAAAGCAGTGGTCAGACAGGGAGGGCTCCTCAGACCAGACTCTCCACTCCTTGACTCTGTCAAAGAGTCTTGGGGTAACGAGTGTGGCGTCGAGGACCTCGGTCCATCTGCCATTATTAAAGGTAGGAGTGCTGCCGCGGTTGCAGAGCATGAGGTTTGTGTTAGAGATGAGGGCCAGAAGCTCCTCTCCTCTAGTGTTGGTATCTTTGCTGCCCCAGTGCTTGTGGTGCGCGTTGAGGTCGCCCCCTAAGCACAGCTCAGCGTTCTGGGACTCGCAGTACTGCGCAAGGCGCAGTAAACTCTCGGGAGCAGGGTCTCTGTCGCCTGGGATATAAACCGAGGCAACAAGACACGTACGCGGAGAGAAATGATTAGATTGGATGACGCAAAGGTCTCCATCAGAGAGATCAGTCCTCAGCCAAGCCTGGAGATGGCTAGCAGCGAGGATAGCCGCTCTAGGGCGGCTGTTCCCCGGGCCACACACATAAAAATCAGAGTAGCCAGAGGGAATGTTGGGCAACTTACCGTTGCGCATCCAGGGTTCCTGGATCAGGATGAGGCCTGGCCTGTACAGCTCAGCAATCTTCATCAGATTTACTGACGCAGATACGCAATGCTGTAAATTTATTTGCAGACAGAATGTCGCTCCTTTGGCAGCGTGGAGCTTAGTCATACTGTATTAAATGCAATATCTGGCTAGAGCCCAGGGCCATCAAGGAGACTTGGACAACAGATCGTCCTCGTCCCAGGCCGCTGGGGCTTGACTGGGAGATGGGAGTTGGTCGACGTCCATGGCCTCCTCACCCCCACCGGCCCCCCAGCAGAGTCCTCAGGCTCCGATGACAGGATGGAGGAAGCTTCCTCACCTGCATCTTTACCTTCAGACCCCACCAAGGTGGCCGAGGAGAGCTCGGATTCCGAAGACCCGGCCTCGTCCTCAACTCCTTCTCCGACTGGCAGGTTTGGTTCCCGGGGCTCGGCCGGAGCCGTTACCGCGGTCGCCGAACTGCTGCTAGCAGAGGGGCGAGATGCAGCTTTGGCTTTGGGATCGGCTTGCGCCTTTCCTTGGGCCTTAGACTGCGCCCCGCTCTTGCCGGAGATGCCGGGGTTGGCAGTAGCCTTCCCTTTGGCAGACTTTCCTCGGCGCAACTTGAGCTTGAGGGCACCCAGCTGGAAAGAGGATCCATTAGGGTACCGACTCGCCCAAGTGCTGGAAAGGCCGAGGACAATTGAGTTGCCCGTCTCCCCCCTGCGGACTTTGCGGTGATACACCAGTCCACTAGCAGGGAGGTCGGGGTTCAGACGCAGTAGGACCCGGCGAATAACGTCTGGTCCAGCTGCGGTGCTCTTAGCAGGGACGAAAACCACATAGGGTATCGTCTTTGGACGCTGGCCCTCGCGAAGAAAAAGAGCTCCACCAAGGTCAGCATCCAAGGAGACCGTCGGTAGCCGCTGGAGCAGCCGCCGAGCGTCCTCCTCGCTGCTAGGAGCAATAAGAACGAATGTGCTTCGCAGCACCATCCGCTCAACGCCGATGGAGATTCCCTCCTCGACAGTCAGCTCAATCAGATAGGAGTCAACAGCACTCCACACTTTTTGAAGCTGATCAGTGGTCCAGTCCTGGTCGCGACCTTGGATGATCACTCCCGGGATTTTGGCCTTGGCCTTCGCCGCAAAGGTAGCTCCCGAAGGAACCTCCTTGTTGGCAGTGGCCATTTGTTGCGCCGTGGTTTCGGCCTCAGCAGCCGCGGCAGCAGCTCCAGGGAGCGCCGCCGCTGAACTACTGGAGCTTCCACCGGCCGGCCCGCCTGGTTGCCTTGGGACTCCAGTCGCTTCAGCATCCATGGTGGACGCCGCCGCTTTGGCCCCCGCAGCTCCCTTCTTGGCCTGCCTTTTGGCGCGTTGTTTAGCGCGTTTGCGCTCAAGCCGAGCCCGCTGAGCTTCATCGGATCTGCCAGATTTGGCCGGTCCTTTAGGCTCAGAGCTCGCGGTTCCCTTAGATCCACCAGCGGAGCTGGCAGGTCTTTGGGTATTTTGAGTTTGGTAGCTCTGGTCGGATCTGCCAGCAGAGCCAGCCGGTCCTTCCTTTGCCACAGTTGAATCAGTCGGTTGGGATCTGCCAGCAGGGCCGGCCGGTCCTTCGGACTGAGGTTGGGGTTTAGAAGGGTCCCCGTCCCTAGAGTTAGCTTGATTATCCATAGACGGCTCGAAGGCCATGATAAAAGGTTGGTGGGCTACCCTCAAAGGGGCGCGGTACCCACCCGGCCGCTCCACCTGACCGGGCAGTAGGCCAATAGCACCCTCAAGGCTGGCCCGACACCAGGAGGGGGACCGCTTGCGACCGGACTACTCCCCGGCCTTCCAGCCCATCGGCACGGTCAACACCTTAGGCATTAGAGAGTACGTTGAGCAGTACGTTGAGCAGCATGGTGGAGTTTTTCATATGTTGGAAGCCCCTTAAACATGAACGGCAATTGTGGTGTTTGCAGAGGTTGTGTCTGGTTTGATTTCCAGTTCTCCTCTTCTTGGGAGAACTCTCATCTGCTGCGAAACTTTCACACGAGACTCGGCTTAAATTAGGCGTCTCATAATTAGAAAAAATACCTTGACAAGCCTCGAAGTCTAAAATGTCTTTTGTAGCACAATGGGCTCATGAAACTCAGCCAGTTGGCCATGAGAACAGAAAAATCAGTCATACAGCTCAACAGAACAAACGGGCCCTGTTAAATGACTCAGATGATAACACAGTTCGTTTAATTTGCTTGATCGAATGCCAGAGAATTCCCGAACCACAGAGCTTGTGTTTTATTCATCTTAACGGAAAGTTTGTTTCTTTGTTAGAGGACCATTCCAAATCGATTTCTTGCACTGTCAAAAGTTTCTTCAATTCATTTGAGTCGGTACTTGACCCAGTCGGCGGTCGTCTCGATCTCGGCCTCCACCTGAGCGTCGGTGAACAGCAGCAGGCGGCAGGCTCTCAGCTTGCTGTTGTACAGCACGTGTCTGCAGTTTCCATTTCGCATGGCGGCAGCTGTGCATCTAATAGCGCCGCTCACATCCGTCACATCAGTGAAACAGTAATCGGAGTTGTACTTTATGCGTTTAAAATTATCAAGCTTCCAAAAGCCTGAAGTGGATGTCCATGTAATCGGCTCGTTAGAAAACTCGCAGACAAAACCGTAGCGATGGTTGCAGGATCTGTCGGCAAGGCCGCTATCTTTTAAGCTGCGTAGGCAGTTGTCCCCACTTGGCTCGCCTGGATAGAACAAACTGTGGTCTTCAGGAAGCAGGCGTTTGCCGTTTATTCTCTGCCAGCCAGCCCTGCTCATGTTTCTCTCATCTGCCAGGTCGCTCAGTCCGACCCACAGCTGGCAGCCGCGGTTGTCACTTGAAATGTTTCTAAGAACCACCAGCTTCACGGAGTCGTACGAGTTGACCAACTCACCACCCATTGAGGCACAGATACGGTTGGCCTCGCACCATGTATAGCTGTGCGCTGTGTTGACAAACACGCACTTGCCCGCCTCGAGGTAGAATGGAGAAGGGCACGACAGCAAAGCAAGCAGTGGAGGCAGAGATCCAAGGCAAACCGCCAAGACGACAGCAGCCAAAGTAGTGGTACGAACCGTCATGCCAGGACTTAGCGAAAGCGAAATTTCATCAGTCTCGTCTTGCTTTATTTATAACTTTATTCAAAAACGGTTACTCCCTTCTTACCGCGCGTGAAAAGCCTTCTTGCTAGGCGTCTGTGTTTCCTGTATTGCGTCGGTCGAAGCAACTTCCTAGCAAAAAACAATGCTTTTTCCGTTTGCAGCATCATCGATCGCATCAACTTCTATCCAGTAAAGACCAAAAATCCTGCCATTGTTGCATCCCAGCAAGTCTTCCGTTGTCTTCCTTTTTCTTTCTTCTTTCCTGTCAAATTCCCTATGGCTTGGGAGGCAGTTCCCAACTGTGACTAGTAAAACTCGAGTAAGTTTGTATGCGATAAGATGACTTTGCCCATATGATTCTCCTCGTGCCTCCGAGCGGTTTGACAAAGCAACATCGATTGCATTCCAAGGCTTCCCTTGGGTTGTAACCTTGTGATTGGAGTCGGGGGTTTGATTCTCGACTCACTAGGAGCAATTAGTGTCCTTGAGCAAGACGCTTAACTCTGCATTGCTTCAGTTCACCCAGCAGTAAAATGGGTGCCAGCATTAGCGGGGTAACTGAGGGTGTGTGTGGTGACCCATCCAGTCCTTGGACTGAACAGCCGTACGCAGCCTTCAGATGAGCTGCGCAATAGCTGCGGCTGAGCTGTCGGTTGGATGTCTGCCGATTGAGGCAGGTGTAATAAATTATTATTATTATTATTATTACTGGAAACGACAAGGACTCGCGGTATGACTGAGACGAACGAAAAGACGCAACGTATGTCTCAATTTCACACACCGCCTTACTTTGGGATTCGGTCGTTACACAAGCATCAATCAGATCTAACATCCCGGGCGCGCAAAATTCAAAATTAATTTACCAGACGGGATTCGGAAGCATTGGCGCTCGAGTTTTAAATTAAAAGCCGCTGAAGTACTCGTATATTGAAATATTGTTAGAGCGATTGGAAATCAAGGGTCAGTTGGGAATCTATGAAGCAAAAAGGCACATCTGCAGCACAGATAGTTACACAGACAGCATTCTCTACGTGATAGAAATCAGTACTGAAATGTCTCAAAGAAAATACTTTGACAGATTTTGTTGACATCGAATATTCAGACTTATATTTTACCAGGGTATCTATTGGATCTAAATTTATGGAAATAAGTGCTTTGTCTATTGAGCATGAGCAATTTGACAGCAGAACCGATCGTGCGGTTACACATGGCTGTAGTGACGCAATATTTTATATAAAAACAGGATAGGTGTTATTTAGGAAGGGGATCTCTTGAACAGCTGAGAGAAGCTGATGGAGACCGTGGCAGGTTATTCAAATGCCGCAATTGCATGGCGCAGCAAATCAGAAACAATTATTAGCAGTTTTCATTGTCAAAACAGCAATTTAACATGGAATAAACTTTATGGTGAATGGTGCTCAGAAGCTCAGAAGAATAAAAAACTGCGCGATTTTGAGGTACTCAACAATGGCATAGTCGGTATGAAAATCTTTTTATTAATTGGCAGCCGTCTGTCCGGAACGATGTAGACGCGACTGCCGCGCACTGAAACCGTCGAGATGCCAAGGATAGAGGCGCGCGGCGCGCCGAACCAAACCTCCGGTATGGCGCCAATGCCCAGCGCCAGGGTGATAAACTCGCCCGCTGTAGCGTAGCGAAGACGCACTGCCGACGGTAACCTCGAACTCGACAACAGTTGGGACACGTTCATAGCTGGCAGGCTTCGAGCAAACTTATCCAGTTCCTGATCGGCCGAGCGACCAATCACCTTGTCGACGGCGCTCTTGGTCAGAGTGACGTTGAACCTGTTCAGTGCCATGCGACTCAGGTAGTTGTGGTAAAACTTCGAGCTGTAAGTGTAGCTACTACTGAGCTGGCAGTTTCGGCCACCGTTCCGGCCAATGTTGAACGTGCGGGACAGCTCGGGACGCACGCAAACAAGGCCGTTCTTCAGCATGTAGAGCCTCAGAAAGTCGTCATATTGAGTCTTGGGCCAAACTTTCCTGACCCGCAGCCAGTAACGCTGGTTGATCATCCAGCCGAGACCCGGGAAAAAGTCAGTCCGGTGCAGCAGCTGCGGGTCCTTGGTCACGAGGCCGATCTGGCCGTTGTCGTTCCAAGCCGATACGCAGAAGATGCTTTCGTCGGTGTCCAGCGCTCTTCGCAGCGACCGAAAGTACTGATAAAAGTCCGGCGCAATCAGCAAATCGTCCTCCAACAGTACAACATGCGAGAAGTTCAGCTTCATCAGTACATGGTCCAACACGCGAAGATAATGCCGCGAAATCTTTGCGTAGCTGTCGCTCGAGCTCGAACCAGTAAAACTGCGGCTCTTGTCGTCCGTTAAACGCAGCAATCGAACTTCGGGAGATTCGATCTGCTTCAAAACAGCTGTCGTTTGCTTTTCTGCACCATCCAGCGAAACCAGGATGCGGAATCCTCGCTGCGGCTTCTGGGCTACCAGCTGATGCACCAGCTGGTGCACTTCTGGCCTCCTGGCGGCCAGCACGACCACAGCAATATCGCCATCTTGGCCGGGCTCGACAGGCTCTTCAATTGAATGAGGATGCAAAAACTGGGGTTCGGTAAACAGAGGCATGATTTCTTCCGTATCCTGCGAAGTCATCCAATTAATCTGGTATGGCAAAGCAGTCAGCCAACCAAAAACAGCCATGAGGCCAAGCAGCAGCAGGACGATGCCAGTTCTTCCGAGCCATGCACGTCGGTGAAAGCTGAGCAGTGAGAAAGGCCTGGACGGTACTGCGCCGAATAATGGGATTGCCGAATAGAGATTCGTTCTACCCAAGCTGAACAGGTCAACATTGAACACAAAATGTCCTGCGTAGTTGAATTCCGCCTGCTGGCGACATTGTGCCATCTCGACTAGTCGAGCTCGAAGCGAAACTTTATAGTTCATTCCGAAGGTCCCTGTTGACGCTGAAGTTTTACTCTTTTTAAACAAACTTCTGTCGCTTGGAATTCATCTCGGCAACTCTCGCTTTTTAGTATCGTCACTTCTAGGGCCCAAATTGTTTTTGAAGCCTACTACTTGTATGTATGCTGTTCTAAAAATAGCTTACTGCGAGCGTACAAGTCTTACGTACACATATTGATTTGATTTTTTAAGTTTCATTACCATAAACTTCAAACGCAGAAATATGCGTTAGTTATGTTGTGTACAAGCTAGCATGGAGGGCCAGTGGCGTAAGCAGGCATTTTAATTTGACGGGACTGCAGTCCGTGTCTTTAGGTTGGCGCCCCTGTCTCTTCTTGGGCGCCCCTGTCTCTTGGTGGGCGCCCCTGTCTCTTGGTGGGTGCCCCTGTCTCTTCTTGGGCGCCCCTGTCTCTTGGTGGGCGCCCCTGTCTCTTGGTGGGTGCCCCTGTCTCTTCTTGGGCGCCCCTGTCTCTTGGTGGGTGCCCCTGTCTCTTCTTGGGCGCCCCTGTCTCTTCTTGGGCGCCCCTGTCTCTTGGTGGGTGCCCCTGTCTCTTCTTGGGCGCCCCTGTCTCTTGGTGGGTGCCCCTGTCTCTTCTTGGGCGCCCCTGTCTCTTCTTGGGCGCCCCTGTCTCTTGGTGGGTGCCCCTGTCTCTTGGTGGGCGCCCCTGTCTCTTGGTGGGTGCCCCTGTCTCTTGGTGGGCGCCCCTGTCTCTTGGTGGGCGCCCCTGTCTCTTGGTGGGCGCCCCTGTCTCTTGGTGGGCGCCCCTGTCTCTTGGTGGGTGCCCCTGTCTCTTGGTGGGTGCCCCTGTCTCTTGGTGGGTGCCCCTGTCTCTTGGTGGGCGCCCCTGTCTCTTGGTGGGCGCCCCTGTCTCTTGGTGGGTGCCCCTGTCTCTTCTTGGGTGCCCCTGTCTCTTCTTGGGTGCCCCTGTCTCTTGGTGGGTGCCCCTGTCTCTTGGTGGGTGCCCCTGTCTCTTCTTGGGTGCCCCTGTCTCTTCTTGGGTGCCCCTGTCTCTTGGTGGGTGCCCGTCTCTTGGTGGGTGCCCCTGTCTCTTGGTGGGTGCCCCTGTCTCTTGGTGGGTGCCCCTGTCTCTTGGTGGGCGCCCCTGTCTCTTGGTGGGCGCCCCTGTCTCTTGGTGGGTGCCCCTGTCTCTTCTTGGGCGCCCTGTCTCTTGGTGGGTGCCCCTGTCTCTTCTTGGGCGCCCTGTCTCTTGGTGGGACAGTCTCTTGTCTCTTGGTGGGTGCCCCTGTCTCTTGGTGGGTGCCCCTGTCTCTTGGTGGGTGCCCCTGTCTCTTCTTGGGTGCCCCTGTCTCTTCTTGGGTGCCCCTGTCTCTTGGTGGGTGCCCCTGTCTCTTGGTGGGTGCCCCTGTCTCTTCTTGGGTGCCCCTGTCTCTTCTTGGGTGCCCCTGTCTCTTGGTGGGTGCCCGTCTCTTGGTGGGTGCCCCTGTCTCTTGGTGGGTGCCCCTGTCTCTTGGTGGGTGCCCCTGTCTCTTGGTGGGTGCCCCTGTCTCTTGGTGGGCGCCCCTTTACAAGAATCGAGTCTATGACCTCTGTCACAGGACAGCGGTGCAATGCCAATCACGGCAGGTCTATTTGTACATAAAAATGAATCTGGAAGTCAAACTTTGCAGTCTCAGCATGGAATCTCATGTTCAGTTGAGAAGTGAATCAGCTTTTATAAAAAGCCTTCAGATTCGCACATGTATTGTAATTAATACAAAACAACGGTTGCTGATGCAACAAAGCTGACAAATGAACCTGCTGATTTGCTTTACAACTATAAGCAGCTCCAACAATAGATTGCACTGGACTAAAGACGTTAAGCACACAGTATAACAAATTTTGTTCATTTCTTTTCAGTGCAAACCGCAAAAAACGCTACACAAATCCACATTTTACTTACTATCAGTAGAAATTCGCGCAAGTGAACGGTAAAATTTCTATGGGAAAACTTTTTAGGCATGGTAGAGATAAAAACACCCAACAGTAATAAATATTACGAGTATAATTACAGAGAAATACTTGCGGTTAAGTAGCAAAACGAAGACAACGAAAAAAAAACACAGTTTTAAATCAATCAATCAATTGACCAATCGATAATCAAGAAGCAAAAAAATTCTGTTTCCGAGGTAAGCACGCCTGAAAAACACTGAAATACAGCAAAACCGAAACGATTGAATAAAAAATAACGATGGCCCAGCCACGCTGATCACACTACTGCCAGGGCGATGCAAATAAGTAGCAATGTGCGGGGAAAAAGTGTTTTGCAAATCAATTGGTTGCATAAAAATAATATAGAAATTAATAAACAAAATCAGTGAAAATTTTGATGGCTATTTTCGATCAAACTACTGATGCAAACTAGGTGAGTAGTATATCGCTATGATATTAACATTATTAATGAACAGTTCCTGTATCGAACAATTAGTGATCAATAGTAAAAAAATGCATTGAACTCAAATAATTTTGTTTAAATTAACACGAGACCAAGCAAACTATGCACAATAGACATACTGGATTACTTTAAGTAGCATAACATGAGTACAGGTGATTCGATGTGCTCAACAATAAACAAATGATAATTCCTAATTGAATTTTTATGCCAGCACGCGAGGAGAGAGCAATAAATTTCTGGAAGACAAAACAAATTAATAAGTTTACTAAAACTTGAGGTTACGAACTAATTGGGTGCAGGTTACTTGTAGCTCGTACTTGATTCTGTCAGTTTTGATCCATGCCGCCACCAGCAGGTGCGCCAGAGCCAGAAGCCGAGTCGCGGTTCATCACGTCAACCAGCTGACCCATGGCGCTGCTCACCTGACCGGCCATGGCAAACAGCGAGCTCACCGAGTTCCTGCCAACCGAGGTCGGGCAGGAGTCAGCCAGGCCGCCGTTCCTGGTCAGGCTGCCGTACAGGCTGGCGCTGTCGCTCTCGCTGCCGCCGGCGCCAGCGAATCTGCTGGAGCCGCCGCCGTGACGAAGAAACACGCTGGACGGAGTGGCAGACGCTGACAGCTGCTGATGCTGCGGCGGCGGCTGCTGCTGATGGTAAGGCAGGTGGTGCTGCTGTCGCAACTGCTGACCAGGCGGCAGGAAGTGCTGCAGCTGATTAGGCGGCAAAGTCGACTCTGAATCCGACACGCAACCGGAACTGCCGGCTCGCTGATGATGCGGATGCTGAGGCCGGCCACCGGTGGGCAGAGTCTGAGCTAGAGATGACTGCGGCTGCGGCTGCTGATACTGATGCAGCATGGCGTGATGCTGGGGCGATGGAGACGGACTCTGACTGGACTGAGCAAGCAGTCTGCGGAGTCTGGACAGTTGGCCCTCCAACTGCCGGTTGTGATCTTCCAGCAGGGCCATCCGCGCCTCCAGCCGGCCTTTGTGAGCTCGCAGTAGCCGCGCCTCGGCTGCTGCCGCTGCCGCAGCTGCCGTTGCTGGGGGCGGAGGAGCTGCGGCCGTCAGGGAGCGAACGGGAGTCAGCGGAGAAGCCATCTGCAGATGCTGCTGTTGCTGCTGCCGCTGTCTCTGCGCTGAGGTGTCGCTTTTCAATCGCTCGTATTCTGCCTGTTGTGGATTGATAAGAAAGATAGAAAAATAGTGATAAAACGCTAACTAAACTAATGAAAGTAGTTAAAATTAAAAAAATATTGCTCTTTCTCTCTTCGCGTCAGCAGCGGGGTTCGAACCCGCGCAGGGAAACCCCATAGGATTTTAAATCCGACGCCTTAACCACTCGGCCATGCTGACTTTTAGAGCATTGGGCAACCCCGATTGATTTTTTTAATTATGCACTCGCGGTTAGGACGGCTCAAGATTCGAACCCCGGTCTAGCGCGGCGCAGTCAGCATGCGATTGGACCGCTGAGCTATTGGGGTGCCCAGAAATATGCTAGCCAGTTGTACTATATATATTTATATATAGAAACTGACTAGACAGAGAAAGGGAAAGGAGGACGACTCTCGTCTTCGCTTCTCTCCACTGGCGCGTACGAGCTACAGAGAAAAGCTAGCCAGTTAATTTTAGCAACAGGCCAGTTCTTTCTGGCCTCTTCGTGGAAAACACAAAACCAGCTAAATTTTATGGTAGGTATAAACGTCACTCGAGGGAAGAGATTGGGTTAAGGCGACTATGCTTATACGATTTTACTTTCATTTGGGTGCGTTCGAGGACTGCGAAAAGCAAGGACTGCTTCGGTCGTCACAGACAGGTCGTCACAGACAGTCTGTCTGTCTGTCTGTCTGTCTGTCTGTCTGTCTGTCTGACTGACTGACTGTCTGTCTGTCCGTGTCTGTCTGTCTGTGTCTGTCTCTCTGTGTCTGTCTGTCTGTCTGTCTGTCTGTCTGTCTGTCTGTGTCTGTCTCTCTGTGTCTGTCTGTCTGTCTGTCTGTCTGTCTGTCTGTCTGTCTGTCTGTCTGTCTGTCTGTCTGCCTGTCTGTCTGTCTGTCTGTCTGTCTGTCTGTCTGTCTGTCTGTCTGTCTGTCTGTCTGTCTGTTTGACTGACTGTATGTCTGTCTGTCTGTCTGTCTCTCTGTGTCTGTCTGTCTGTCTGTCTGTCTGTCTGTCTGTCTGTCTGTCTGTCTGTCTGTCTGTCTGTCTGCCTGTCCGTGTCTGTCTCTCTGTCTGTCTGTCTGTCTGTCTGTCTGTCTGTCTGTCTGTCTCTGTCTGTCTGACTGACTGTCTGTCTGTCTGTCTGCACAGCTTACCTGTAGACGTTTATTCTCAGCCTCCAGCTCCTTCATCTGCTCGGTTCTGTCCGGCGGCAATGAGAAGTGCTGCTGCTGCTGCTGCTGGTGCTGCAAATACGGCTGCGGGCTCTGCGGCAGCATCGGGGATGAGGAGGCAACGGCGGCTGCGGCGGCAGCACTGACGGTGGTCGCAACGGCGTTCTGCCGCTGACGCAGCGTGCCAGCGAAGGCCGCAATCAATGCGTGCTCATCGTCACTGAAAATGTAAAGAGAAGAACAAATGAATGTCAACTGATTAAATTTAGGATGCAGAGCTGACGGTTAGACAGCAAAATTGGGGCTTTGGGCATTGCTGCTGCAAAATCACAGCGACAGACACCCATTGAAAGCCTTACCGTGATATATGCGAAATGCGATTCTAATTCATTTCAGAGTCATTTCGTTTCAGAGTCGCAGACAATAAAATACCTCAAATTGACTCTCCTTAGGCGACTCTTTGACGACATTTTGGGAACTTGTATCGTACCGTGACATCTCGGTTTTAGAGTCGTCTTGAGTCGCTTATTTCCTAATATTTTATCTGCTACCTGCAACAACTCTGAAGAACTGATCTCGTAGATTGATTAATTACCTGTTCACTAAACTTGTAGACGCAAATTTCTGCTGCTGAGGACTCGGTCGATCGGCGGCGGCCGCATCAGCTGGGAACGAGTGCTGCAGCGGTTGAGTAGTATTAGTAGCACTACTATTAGTAGTAGTGGCAGTTTTATGAGGCAGAGGCGAAGCCGGAGGCGGGGGCGGCTGTTTTGGCATCTTCTGACTGTCCTGCCGTTGCTGCTGCTGCTGCTCGACTTCAGCCAGCCTGGAAGCATAGGCCTCCACTCGGTTGTGCATGTCCCGGCTGGACGTGTGCGCCGGCGACCCGGCCGGCGACTCGATGGCCTGGCCTTCGCGGACTGTCTGGACGGGCAGGTAGCCCAGCTTGGCCGGCGAGCCGCCGCGGGACCCGCCGCCGCCGGTAGCGCCGCCGCCTCCGCCGTCGCCCAGGTCGCCGCTGAAGCCGCCGCCGCCGCCGTGGCCTCCGCTGCCGCCGCCGATTCGCAGCTTGTTTCTAAGAGTCCGACTCAAACTGCGAATACCGTCGCCGCTGCCAGGCGGTCGGACGTACTCCTGCATCGGATGAGTCACTTTGTGATGCCGGGCCGATCGACCGGAGAAGAAGCATTGCTGACACAGGTTGAGATTGAAGCATTTCAGGCACTTGTAGCGAAGGCCGCGCATTGGCATCGCTTTGCAGGATGAGCAGCGGGCCTGGTGGAGAGAGTGCTCCGAGCAGGTGAGCCGGTGTAGCACAGGTAGCCAAACTATTGACTGGGGCTCGAGGCGAAGCCAAGCCAAGAAGTGCGACAGTCGGATTCCACTGCTCTGTGTCTGTTGGTTTAGATAAGTATATTGGCATAGATAAAAATTTCTGGCATAAATAAGTCAATTTTCGGTCTGGCATAGACGGCAGGGAGGGTTATTCAACGAGTGTTGGGGTGGGTGCCGGGTGGGGCAGAGAGAACGGGGCAATAAAAGTCCTGGGCAGGGTTATTCAACGAGTGTTGGGGTGGGTGCCGGGTGGGGCGGAGAGAACGGGGCAATAAAAGTCCTGGGCAGGGTTATTCAACGAGTGTTGGGGTGGGTGCCGGGTGGGGCAGAGAGAACGGGGCAATAAAAGTCCTGGGCAGGGTTATTCAACGAGTGTTGGGTTGAGTGGGGCAGAGAGAACGGGGCAATAAAAGTCCCGGGCAGGGTTATTCAACGAGTTGGGGTGGGTGCCAGGTGGAGCAGAGAGAACGGGGCAGTTAAAGTCCCGGGCAGGGTTATTCAACAAGTGTTGGGGTGGGTGGGGCGGAGAGAATGGGGCAATAAAAGTCCTGGGCAGGGTTATTCAACGAGTGTTGGGGTGGGTGGGGCGGAGAAAACGGGGCAATAAAAGTCCCGGGCAGGGTTATTCAACGAGTGTTGGGGTGGGTGCCGGGTGGGGCAGAGAGAACGGGGCAGTTAAAGTCCCGGGCAGGGTTATTCAACGAGTGTTGGGGTGGGTGGGGCGGAGAAAACGGGGCAATAAAAGTCCCGGGCAGGGTTATTCAACGAGTGTTGGGGTGGGTGCCGGCTGGGGCAGAGAGAACGGGGCAATAAAAGTCCTGGGCAGGGTTATTCAACAAGTCTTGGGTTGGGTGGGGCGGAGAAAACGGGGCAATAAAAGTCCCGGGCAGGGTATTCAACGAGTTGGGGTGGGTGCCAGGTGGGGCAGAGAGAACGGGGCAGTTAAAGTCCCGGGCAGGGTTATTCAACAAGTGTTGGGGTGGGTGGGGCGGAGAGAACGGGGCAATAAAAGTCCTGGGCAGGGTTATTCAACGAGTGTTGGGGTGGGTGGGGCGGAGAAAACGGGGCAATAAAAGTCCCGGGCAGGGTTATTCAACGAGTCTTGGGTTGGGTGGGGCGGAGAGAACGGGGCAATAAAAGTCCCGGGCAGGGTTATTCAACGAGTGTTGGGGTGGGTGGGGCGGAGAAAACGGGGCAATAAAAGTCCCGGGCAGGGTTATTCAACAAGTTTTGGGGTGGGTGGGGCAGAGAGAACGGGGTAATAGAAGTCCTGGGCAGCGTTTTGAGGTGGGACAGAGATTTTAAAATCGGTAGTACCGGTGTATGTAAAAATAAGAGCATAAACTTTAAGCAATATTAACCTGATTAATACAACTTGCGAAAAAAACTATTAATTAGAATTGGCTTCAATTAGTTAGCACACTAAAACTGATCGAAGATAATGACTTTATGCACATACATGTATGTATATTAGGAATCTAGAATCAAGACATTCTATAAATCAAAGTTATAATCGATTTAACAATCACAGCAAAACATATGGAGAAAAAACTATTTTGAGTAAAAAATTAAACAAAAAATCAACTTCAAACAAACAAAAACGAATTTATTTGAATTTAAATGTTAACAATGAATCAAAATTACTTTAAGATTCGTTTGTATTTCTCTGATAATAAACTAGTATACTACAGCAATACTACTTGTAAAAGCGATATAAGTAGTACAATGCAAGCCGCAAATCTATTAAAAACGCGGTTTACATGTATTAGTGACAAAATACCTCAGACTGACCTGCGATTCGGCATCAAAATCATTATCAACAATCGCGCGCAGCTCATTAGCCAATTGGCGATGCAAATCGCGCGGCATACGGCGATAGCGCCGACTGTCGGCTCGGGACAGTCCGGTCGGGGCTTGGCCAGAGGCCTGACGTTGTTGTTTTTTATAGCATTTTCGTTAATAAATTCTACTATTAGTAATATGAAGTACGTTGCGAAAATCAAAATAAAAAAATAACGAAAACAGGGGGAGCACTACAAGGTTGCTTTAGAAACTCTGGAATGATCCAAAATAATATCAACTGTCAATAAAAAAATAAATAATAATCTCAGAAGAAAACTAATATTATGCATAAAACGCATTTCCAAGAATTTTTTTTCAAAAAACAAGCAACAGGCATAATTAAAATTCTCTATATATTGACATTTAACTTTTGTTCTCACCTTATCAAAGCAGGATCTCACTGATGGCTCAATATTACTGCCACCGAAACTGGCGGCTTCGCCCAGGTGTCTCGGCACTTGCATGCAGTCGTGCAGCAGTAGCCCTAGTCGGCGCTGGTCCAGGGCACCCCGCTCGTCCACCACAGCAGAGAACAGGTAGCTGGGCACGGCGGTTGGGGAGGGGAGAGTGAATGAAATGACACGAAAAGTTCTTCCCTCAAATCGAGTTCCTTATTTTTCTAGGAAAGCATGTCTACGATACAATATTGTACACACAATATTATAAGAATATTGAAAAAATAATAAGGTAAACAGAAACAAAATTACCTTAAAAAACTAATAGAGAACCCACAGCTCATAGCCGCTGGCCAGATGAGAGTGGACAGGAGAGGGAACAGAAGAGGGAAGAGATAGGAGAGAAGGGGAGGGAGAGGAGAGAGGGGAGATGGAAGAGATGAGAGAGGGGAGGGGAGAGGGGAGAGGGGAGAGAGGAGAGAGGGGAGACAGGAGAGGGGGGAGAGGAAATAGAGGAGACAGAAGTGGGAAGAGAGGAGAGAAAAGGAAAGAGAAGAGAGGAGAGATGGGAGATGGGAGAGAGGAGAGGGGAGAGGGGAGAGGAGAGGGGAGAGGGGAGAGAGGAGAGGGGAGAGGGGAGAAAGGAGAGGTGAGAGATGGGAGATGGGAGAGAGGAGAGGGGAGAGAGGAGAGGGGAGAGATGTGAGAGAGGAGAGATGTGAGATAGGAGAGGGGAGAGGGGAGAGAGGAGAGGGGAGAGAGGAGAGGGGAGAGGGGAGAGAGGAGAGGCGAGAGGGGAGAGATGGGAGATGGGAGATGGGAGAGAGGAGAGGGGAGAGGGGAGAGATGTGAGATAGGAGAGATGGGAGATGGGAGATGGGAGATGGGAGAGAGGAGAGGGGAGAGAGGAGAGGGGAGAGAGGAGAGGAAAGAGGAGAGGGGAGATGGAGAGGTAAGAAGAGAGTTTCAAAGGACCCGATGACAGGATAGAGGCTTCGCGGGCCGGAGTTGGCCAAGCCGTGATTGAGATTGTCAATAAGCTACAACTGACCACAATAAATATCAGAAAACACAAGCAGCCACATCGCTCACCGATATTTGTCTTCTAACCCAGCAGCGCAGAGCAGCACCAGGCCAACTTTGAAGCTGAGCACACGGAGTCTACCGCTTCTCACGTGATCGTAGACGTTGAGCAGCCAATTCAAGCTCAGGTCGATAGTCTGGGCTTGTAGGCCGGCATCAGCACTACTGCCGCTGCTGCCGCCTCCGCCACCGCGTGTGCGACATCTGGCAAACAGGCCAGCTAGACAGCTGGTCATCTGGGACACGTCAATGAGTCGATCTCCGGCAGCCGCGGTGCCAATGCCGTGATCTCTGAACACCTCAGCGGCGGAGCCTAGCGACACCAGATCCAAGTACAGGGCCCGCTGTAGTCTGCGTAGCTTAGCGGCGGTCCGGTAAGCCGCATACCGGATATAGTTCAGCTCCGTGAGGCTCTGCATCAGCTCGGCCATGATTGGATGATCCCAGCTGGTTTCTCGGGTGTCGGCATTGCGATAATAGGGAAGCTGACTACCGTTAGGATGAAGCATTCGTTGCCAAGGAGGTCGAACGCTGTTAGATACGGCTGGATGAGCTGTCTGTTGATGCTGCTGTTGCTGTTGCTGTTGTACAGAATGCACAGAGCCTGTCATGGAAGCGTAGGATGCAGTCATGACATTGGGAACTAAAGACTGTCTTTGCTGTTGTTGTTGTTGTTGTTGTTGTTGTTGCTGTTGCTCTCGAAGATTAGCCAACAGACCGCACCGATGTTCAATAGCCGATCGCATGCTCATAACCTGCTGTCTAATATTGTTTAATCTGCTGGCTAAATCGTGATTGAGAACCACTCGAGCCTCTGACAGTTGCTGAGACTGACGCTCCAGACTGGCTGACAGGCGGGTCAGGGGCTCCAGGGTGCCGCTCAGGAACTCCTGCAGCCTGGCGGGCTCTGAGGCGCACTGGGCTGGGGTCAGCGAGTCCACAGAGGACCAGGCCGCCACTTCGCGTTGGGCCGCTGCAGCGGCCGACTCTGCCTGAGCGGCCGTGTCCTCCAGAGCTGCCAGGCCGTGCAGGGCGAGCCGGAGCGACTCCGAGTGCGAGTCGATTCGCGATTCGAGCTCGCGGAATCGGCGATCGAGCTGGCCGATGGACCGGTTGAGCCGGTTGTCAAGGAAGCCAGTCTGCTGCTGCTGCTCGGCGTCAGCTAGGACGGAATCGAGCTCAGGACGTCGGGAGCGAAGTTCGCTGGCGAGGCGTTCGAGCTCGGGTGTCTGCTCGGATCGAACTGACTCGGCGTCGCCGCCTGGAGAAGTGGGGAGTTTTAATTGAGTTCGATCCCAAGCTGAGATCCCCGATTCATTCATTCCCAATTAACTGATCCCCAAGCTGAGATCCCCGATTCGCTGATCCCCAAGCTGAAATCCCGATTCTCTGGTCCCCAAGCTGAGATCCCCGATTCATTCATTCCCAATTAACTGGTCCCCAAGCTGAGATCCCCGATTCTCTGATCCCCAAAGCTGAGATCTCCGATTCTCTGACGCTCCAAGCTGAGATCCCCGATTCTATGATCCCCCAAGCTGAGATCTCCGATTCTCTGGTCCCCAAGCTGAGATCCCCGATTCTATGATCCCCCAAGCTGAGATCCCCGATTCTCTGATCCCCAAAGCTGAGATCTCCGATTCTCTGACGCCCCAAGCTGAGATCCCCGATTCTATGATCCCCCAAGCTGAGATCCCCGATTCTCTGATCCCCAAAGCTGAGATCTCCGATTCTCTGACGCCCCAAGCTGAGATCCCCGATTCTATGATCCCCCAAGCTGAGATCCCCGATTCTATGATCCCCCAAGCTGAGATCCCCGATTCTCTGGTCCCCAAGCTGAGATCCCCGATTCATTCATTTCCAATTAACTGATCCCCCAAGCTGAGATCCCCGATTCTCTGATCCCCAAAGCTGAGATCTCCGATTCTCTGACGCCCCAAGCTGAGATCCCCGATTCTATGATCCCCCAAGCTGAGATCCCCGATTCTCTGATCCCCAAAGCTGAGATCTCCGATTCTCTGACGCCCCAAGCTGAGATCCCCGATTCTATGATCCCCCAAGCTGAGATCCCCGATTCTATGATCCCCCAAGCTGAGATCCCCGATTCTCTGGTCCCCAAGCTGAGATCCCCGATTCATTCATTTCCAATTAACTGATCCCCAAGCTGAGATCCCCGATTCTCTGATCCCCAAAGCTGAGATCTCCGATTCTCTGACCCCCCAAGCTGAGATCCCCGATTTTCAGATTGTCAAGCTGAGATCCTTCAACTCTCAGATCCCCAAGGTGAGATTCCCCAACTCTCAGATCCCCAGTCTAAAATCTCACCAAGCAGGAGCTGCTGCTGCCGCAACGCAGCCTCCGCCGTGGCCAGCCAGTCCACCAGCGACTTGACTCGAACTTGCAGCGCCTGCGACTGGCTTCGCCGACTCCGCCTACTGTGCTGACGCCGGCGAAGATCCTGACGGAGCGGCGTGGCGCGCTGCTGGGCCAGCTGGGTCCACCGGTGCAGCAGGCTGGCGGCCCGGTTGCACACCGGCTGCTGGTGCTGATGATGGGCGGCCAGCAGCTGCAGCTCGGCGGTGGCCAACTCGCATTCAGAGTCGAAGTCCTGTGAGATAGAGTAGTGGGTGTACTAGTAGTAGTAGTAGTAGTAGTAGTAGTAGTAGTAGTAGTAGTAGTAGTAGTAGTAGTAGTAGTAGTAGTAGCAGCAGTAGTAGTAGTAGTAGCAGTAGTAGTAGTAGTAGTAGAAGTAGCAGTAGTAGTAGTAGTAGTAGTAGTAGTAGTAGTAGTAGTAGTAGTAGTAGTAGTAGTAGTAGTAGTAGTAGCAGTAGCAGTAGTAGTAGTAGTAGTAGTAGCAGTAGCAGTAGTAGTAATAGTAGTAGTAGTAGTATAGTAGTAGTATAGTAGTAGTAGTAGTAGCAGTAGTAGTATCAAAAAGAACAATAGAGCAGCACTACAGCACACGTACAAAAAGTCTCACCTTCAGCTGACCGGCCAGCCGCCTTTCTTCCTCAGTTAATTCGGCCATCTCATCAGCTGCGTCGGCGCCAGCATCTTCATTCTCTTCATCGACGGCAACGCCGCTAGAAGACGTCGCCAGTGAATCTTCCCTTAGCGGCGTCAACGGTAGCGAAACCTCCCAGTGCCGGAGTCGAGCCTCGGACTTATCCAGCCTGCCGATCGCTTCCATGGAGATTGGCGGCTGAGCAGTGCCGCCGCCGACAACTCGCTCCCGAGACGACTGACGAACCGGCGGAGTTGGCGGCGCGTCCGGCCGGCGATGAGGCGGAGGCTTCGGTGGCAGCTTCGGCTGCTGCTGCTGCTGCTGACGCTTCCGCTCCGCCAGACGCAGTCGGGCCTGCCTAAGCCGGTCCAGACGCTCCCGCATCGGTTCCGTGTTCTCTTTCGAATGCTTGACGCACAGCTGGGCACCTGAGTCGATGGCGGCACCCAGCTGGCTGTCCAGATCGTCCAGTCCGGTTGCTGAATCCGGCGACAGGCATTCCAGCAGCGACTCCAGGTGCTGGCAGTTCTGCTCCCATTGCCGGAGCTCGATGGCGGTCTCTTCCATGGCAATGCGCCGCTGGTGCAGACCCGACTCCGCCGCCTCCCAGCTGGACACTACGCTGGAGACTGTAGGATTGGCAGAGTGATAGGACTGAATCACACTACTGTACTGAGTAGTAGTAGTTTAGAGGGCATGCGCGGCCGGTGGGTTGTCCTGAGATTTACACCCATGAAGGCCAACCCCCTGACGGCGCAGAGAGTGTACATGCCTGCGTACAGTATTAGCGCGCTTCTATATTGAAGTTATTTTCAAGCGCATTCCCGATGCTTAATTTCAAGATTCCGTGAGCCAATTAACAAGTGTAGCTGCATTTGGAACAGAAATTATTAAACAGAATTGGAACTATAGAGAGCAGTAGTAGATAAGCTATAGACCAGCAAAACTGGTCAAGTGAATCTAACAACCAAACTCAATTACTTAATTCTCTATCTCCTCCCTAGCTACAGACCAACTGCTACACCTCAAGCTCTAGTGAAATATGAGACAGATAGCTCCAGAAGAGAATACCAACCGGATTGCCATTCCGTCTTGGTCCGTGTGTCTTTACTCTATTCCCAATGGGGATCGAGAGAGTAATGGAGAGCGCTATAGACCGATCCAGTGAGCGAGGGGGGCGGGGAGTAGTAAGCTCGCGGAAAGCTCAGCGTCAGGAGAAAGATGCGTCGAGTTGATTAAATTTTATTTCCTGCTTCGCAGAACGAAATCCGCCGCCTCCGCATGCAGCTTCCCACACATGGCAGTAGCAAGCCCCTATGCGGAGACTCCCAAGCTGAATAGACTCAACTGGCGACTTGATAATTAACTGTTTTTTCTTATCTATGATCTCACTTTTATTATGCTTTCTTATTTTTTGCAAGATACTAAGGGCGTGTTTTTGTCCAGCGCGACTAAGCTTTCGATACATATCGACGACACTATATAATTTTCATAGACAGATAATTAATAAAAGTCTTCTAATGTTTCTTTTGGCAAACCCAGCATACCCGAATCAAGCAAAGATGCCAAGAAATTTACGCGCTGAATGAAAGACTCACCAAGGTCAAAAACAATATCTTAGAAACGTTTATCGCACAACTGGACGGACGAATTCGCATTGTTTGCTGGATAATGTTGAACTAAAAAAAGACCAACAAGCCAAGTTTTTGCAGGCGCAAGTTTGGACTACATTTTTTTATATTTCAATCTTGTTGAAGAGACTTATTATATTTTAGTTATTCATCAGGCTTTTTTTACTGAGTTTAAGTCTTGTGCGCAAGCCTTTCCGCCGATCTTGTACCTGGGGTCCGTCTCCTCTCTCTCTATTTCTTTGTCTATCTCGCGCCTCACTCATCTCCAACCGCACAAACACCGCGCTTCTCCTGAAGCAGCCAGTAGCGTCGGCATCAGCATCATGCTCTTCCCCAGCCAGTCCTGTCGCCGTCTTCCCCTTCTCCCTCCCTCTCCCTTTCCTTTCTTCGATGCCTTCCTTTCCATCGCCGAGGGGGGGGGGGTTAAACCAGAACACCCTCTCCTCCCATTTTTTTCTAACACCGTCTATGCGCGTGAGAAGAAAAACGAGCAGAAAAGAGGCTGAGGGGGGATAGGAAAAACCCTTAAGCTCCATCAACCCCCTGCCACCCCCATCCCTTCGTCGTTTCTACAACGCATCTCTGCTCTGGCGGCAGCGAAGGAAAAGAGAGGAACGGTGAGAGAGCTGATAAAACCTAGCCAGCTAGCCTTATATTTTCCAAATTCTCTCGCTCTGTCTTCTAACTCAAGAGGGGGACTCGAGAAACGAAAAAAACACAGCATATAGAAGGGACAGGGATGTTAAAAAAATGGAATCAGAGAAAGTTGAATCCTTCAGAAGTCCACCCCGAGCCGCCTTAGAGAGCGACCTTTTTCTCTCGCCTTTCAAATGCCATAACATCACCTCATCCTGTCAGCTGTGAAGTCAAGACAAAACATAAGTAAAGACGGGGACTTTGACACGGGAAAAAGCTCTTAAGACCTTCTTAACAACTTTTGGTCGATCCGATTTGGTTCAACTCCGGTTGTCTGTTTCAATTCTAGAATTCCAGATTTTATAGAGATTTTTTTGCGAAATGAAACAAGAGACGCAAGACAGAAAAGCTAATCAAATTAATAAACAGCAATGACCTGTTATTAAAAGGAAACAGAAACGTGACAGTCGCCAAATACGAAAGGACCCAGGATTTTTTATCATCAAGGAAATAAGAACGTTGGCATAAGGAAACAATTACAACTGCAGAACAGACTATCGACCGTGTGTGGGCAAGAGGTCCGAGAATGAAGATGAAAAATGGAAACAATCACGGGCCACAACAGAGCATGACGGCCTGCTTTAAATACGGAATTACAACTCCGAAAAGGTGTAAAATATGAGGCCTAAAACTCTACAAATAATTTGACGAGGGTCAAAGCAGCTGGCCACAACCCTGTCAAGTGAGTTATTAAATATTCATGCAGCAGACGCGACGCTTGGACCAGCATGCATGCGCCAACCGGGCCAGATATTTATTTGGGCCCCCGAGGATCATGTCACGAACTTAAAGACGATCTTTAACGCCTTGTGTGCAAGATAGAAGAAATATCCCATACAGACTGCTGCAAGGATCATATCGGCACTGAGGCAAACTCACCAATATAACTGCGACGTTCCGTGAGGCAAGGAAGCTTTTAAGAGAAAAAAAAGTTCCTTCCCCTCCCTCTTTCTCTCTATCTCTGAAGTTGAAGGCCAGTCAAGTGTACGAAATTGCTTTCCACGACGTGAGGCCCATGGAGTCCCGTCTAGAGCCCACTTCCAGTTCACTTATTATTAATCACTTTTTGCATACCGCTGGGATTGCACAGCTTACACTAGTCACACAGAGTCTTTGACTTGTATTGCATAGGCTTTACTGTTTAAACCATCGCTTGGCTACATGCCATCTACTATGCAGCAAGCAGAACTCTTGAAAACTTTTTTAAAAAACTTTAGGCCGACCCGGGCTGAATATCGTGATTCGTGACAGAAGACCTTGCTTAACCATCAATTATCAGGGAGCAAAACTAACAATATTAATTAATATTTTTACTACTAGAACATATTTTTAAACCTTTCTCTACGTAATCGGACTTCGTTACAGCAGTAGAATCTCACATCTCATCTAGAACGATCCGACTTAGAAAATGACAGCAGAAGTTTTTCTTCAAAAATATTGACGCATATAAAGCTACTACTAACGAGTAACCAAGCTAGAATATTAGTTTTATCCCAAGAGTAATGAAAGATGAAGATCTGAATTTATTCCTGTAAAATATGGTTTGATAAAATTCGTAGAACTTCGTGTATCTTGCAAATCATAACCGCTAAAGACACGCCTTGAACTCACCACCGTTAGCATCATTAACAATTGAAAATTCAGCACTTGTTTCTTTATCATCAATAAACGGCCTACGCGAACAAGGCCGACATTCTTCTGAGCAAGACGAGGCCGCAAAAATTGCCGCGCTAGTGGCGTCAGTAGCCTGACGCATTAACTTCTGCTGACGTAGATGCATTCGTTGTTGGCGCAATTTCTCGTCGGGACTGCACAGCCTGCCGCTCTGTCTGGCATTCTGCAAGCTGGGTATCTGGAATGCTGGTGCATGCCTACCAGCTACGTGTACGTTTGTCTCCGATTCTGATCGGCGGAAACGCCTCCCGGACGGCGGGGTTTTATCAATACCAACAATGCTTGAAGCTGAAGATTCGTCCCAACGACGAGAAAACCAATCTGCTATGCCGGCAGCTATGTGAGCTGATAACGCGCCATTTGCTGCGTTACTTGAGTCAGTGGAACCACAGCTTCTACTTCTACCGCTGCTACACTTCGAAGATGAACACTCCTTAGAAGAGTCATTGGCTTGCTCATTTTGATCGGCGTCAGTTTCTGCATCACCGACGTCGCTTTGATCAGAAAACAAACCTAGCGATATAGTTGAGAATGCCTTAGTGGCTCGATAGACTTGACTCAAAGTTCGCCAGTAGGCAGTCATGGTGTGCAAGCAAGACCGACAGTATCGATAAGGAGAATACAGGCTCTGTGCGCTGCAAATATGTTATTTTCTTTGCTTACCTTTCTGATTTATTACCTAGGCTAGCTTAGCCTTGGTCCAATAATAAAGAAGCGAGCTAAGTGTATATCTATGCACAGGAGTCTCTTGTCAGACTTGAAACTCTGTGATTGGACGTGACGATTCGAATCGTGCCGGCGAGCCTCTTTCAGCAAGGTGAACAATATTCGAATATTATACCTGCCTTTATACCAATTTCTAATTAAATATATTATTCGATGCAATGCAGTCCATTCGTCACATATCTACCAAACATCGTGACAGATTCGTCGACACGTAACGACTCTAAATACGACATGGAGACCTTTTTCATTGCATTTCTAGGTGGTTTATAACTGACTTTTAAAGCGGCTTTAAAGTGATTCTCGTGAAAGTTTCCGGGTGATTCTTATAGCGACCTTTGAGAGATTCTCATAGCATTTCAGGTGATTCTCATAGCGACTTTGGAGAGATTCTCATGACATTTTCCGGGTGATTCTCACAGCGACTTTGGAGAGATTCTCATGACCTTTCAGGGTGATTCTCGCGGCGAATTCGGAGAGATTCTCATGACCTTTCAGGGTGATTCTCGCGGCGAATTCGGAGAGATTCTCATGACCTTTCAGGGTGATTCTCGCGGCGAATTCGGAGAGATTCTCATGACCTTTCAGAGTGATTCTCGCGGCGAATTCGGAGAGATTCTCATGACCTTTCAGGGTGATTCTCGCGGCGAATTCGGAGAGATTCTCATGACCTTTCAGAGTGATTCTCGCGGCGAATTCGGAGAGATTCTCATGACCTTTCAGGGTGATTCTCACAGCGACTTTAAGGCGATTCTCGAGGAGAATTTATTGATTCTTCGATACTTTTTTCTCTTTAAAGCCATTGTAACAAAGCTAGCTTGTTGGAGAAATATGATGAGAGAAAAAAAACTGATTGATACAATCAGAGCTTCTCAGCATCAGCTACACAAGCCTGTTGATATCAGCTTTCCACATGTGACGCATATAAGCTTTATAAACAGGCAGTTAACAGATCCTGCCGCATTGACTCGAACGCTCTCGTGTTCCGGCCTTATAATAATCAGTGTCGTGCAAACAAAACAGATTGAAACGTGTCAAATTAGCTTCTAGAGATACACCTGGGTGAGAGTACAATAGCTGCTAGTTAAATCCAGCGCTTTATTTGTACTCGGGACAGAAAACACAGCAGAAACTTTTTGCAATGGGAATTACTAGCCACTACTAAGAACTGATCGAACTGAGACTAATAGATTCAGTTGTTTGTCTCTATCAGCCACTCTTGTCTATCACTGTTTGTGGCCTGTCTGTCTTTTGTGTCTATTTGACTTAGTCT
>NIVC01000011.1:0-92500 GCA_002269645.1 Macrostomum lignano | reverse complement strand
TTCGGCTTGGTGAGCAGTCCGGCCATTCTCCAAGAGGTGCTTCTCTATCACTTTCGAAACACGCAAAAGGCTTCGCCGGACACCATTAAACGGCTGGCGATGGACACGTACGTGGACAATCTCGTGACTGGGTCTGATTCGGCCGGCTCAGCGATTTTGATCTACAAACAGACCAGAGAAGTATTCGAAGAAGCTTCAATGAATATCCGAGGATGGATATCCAATTCAGCAGAGCTAAACAAAGTTTTCGATAAGGATGGCACTGGTGTTCAAAACTCTTCTACGGTCAAGGTTCTGGGCATGCTTTGGGATCCGAAAGAGGACAGTTTCGTGCTTTCAATCCACGATCATCCTACTCTAAACATTCGGAATGCAGAACTAACAAAGCGCTCGACGTTGTCGGCATTCTCAAAGACTTTCGACCCCTTGGGTCTACTCAGTCCTCTTCTGACACGTCCTCGATTGCTGTTTCAGCAGAGTTGTCGCTTGAACTTGGGCTGGGACATGCCGCTTCCGGAACCGCTCAGGAGTCAATGGCACGAGTGTTTCAGCGAGTTGGAAGGCTGGAATTGTTGCATCGACAGGCCTCTTGCTACATCAGCACCAATCGCTTCCGAAATTCATGGTTTCTGCGACGCCTCCAAGGTGGCGCACGCAGCCTGCGTCTTCCTGAGGTCTACTTTCGAGTCTGGTGAGGTTAGGGTGTCGCTGCTCATGGCCAAGTCGCGTGTCGCTCCCATCGCTGAGACGACCATCCCTCGACTAGAACTGATGGCAGCCAGAGAACTGGCTCACATGATCGTTGAGGTTCGTAAAGAATTTCCTGATGCCGCCGTAATCTGCTGGAGTGACAGCATGGACGCGTTGTGGTGGATAAAGTCGGAACACAAAACTTGGAAGATGTTCATCCAGAATCGCGTTGTGTTCATTCGGTCAGTGGTTCCACCGGACAGTTGGAGACATTGCCCTGGGAAAGAAAATCCTGCTGACATTGCGACTCGTCCCATCACTCCGGAATTGCTCGACAATCGCTCCTGCTGGTTTTGTGGACCTACTTGGCTGTGGTCCGACTCTTCAACATGGCCGGTTCAGCCAGATTTTTCTGACAAGTCTAGCCTGGATGACAGCTCCACTCATTGTGTGACTCTGGAAGTCGTCGACCCTCCGGAACCTCGTATTCGAATAGACGAAGTGATAGACTTGCCGAAGTTCAGCAGTTTAGAGAGACTTCTCCGAGTGACAGCGTGGGTCCTCCGCTTCGTCACATCGCTGAGGAATCGCACCCGTGCCTTGTCGGCTACCTTAACTGCTGCCGAATTGCATTCCGCTGAGAAGCTATGGATTCGTTCTCTTCAGGCAAAAGCCTTCAGTCCGGAGATACAGTGCATCACTAAAAACTCCGCGAAGACACCATTAATCCAGAATCTCCGCCTGTATCTGGACAGCGACGACGTCCTTCGCTGCTCAGGACGCCTGGGTGAATCGGATATAGCGCCGGATCAGAAGTCACCGATTTTATGTCCTACGGATGTAAACTTTCAGCAAATACTTACTGAGCATGCTCACAGGAAGGTGGCTCACGGGGGAGTTGCAGCTACGTTGGTGCAGATTCGCGAGAAGTATTGGATGCTGAAGGCTCGGCAGAAAGTTAAATCTACTCTACGACGTTGCAACACCTGCATCCGGCTCCAGGGTTTGCCGTACAAAGTTGGTCAGCAGTCGCAGTTACCCCTGTCAAGAATCGAATCGCTGAGAGCTTTCCAGCATGTTGGCCTGGACTACTGCGGTCCGCTTTTCTACCGCAGGGGGGAGGGAGATGGCCAACAAAAAGCCTACATCCTGCTTTTTGCCTGCATGGGCACCCGAGCGGTCCATCTTGAAGTGACCACAGATTTGACTACTCAATCTTTTCTGCAGAGTCTTCGTCGCTTCTGTGCTCGTCGCGGGATTCCGTCAATCATTTCGGACAACTTCAAGACTTTCCACGCAGCCGCGCGACTACTAGACGCCCACACGGCGCCCCTTCAAACCACAGGAGGTCAAGAGTTTTTAGCCGCCAAAAGAATTTGCTGGTCGTTTATCCCAGAAAAAGCACCATGGATGGGCGGATTCTACGAGCGATTGGTTGGTGTCGTGAAGTCGGCTTTGAAAAAGACCGTCTGCAAAGCCTTTCTCACTCTGGACGAGTTAACAACAGTTGTGTGCGAAGTGGAGGCAGTTGTGAATTCAAGACCACTCGGGTTCGTCTCGTCCGAAGCGCACGCGGAAGTGATCACGCCGAGTCATTTTCTTGTTCTGCATCGCCTGACAAAAGAACCAGAAGCGAATCCGAAAGGCCAAACAGTCCTGCCTCTTCCAGAGCGTCTGAGCAAAGTGCGGCGGATGCTGACCAAATTCTGGCGAGAATGGTTGAATGAGTACATCGTGGCTCTGCGCGAGCGTTCAGCAAGGAAGGAAGGACGAACTTCTGGTCGCATAATCAAGGTCGGAGATGTCGTTTTGGTGATGGACGCCGGCGTGCCGAGGCTGCAATGGAAGCTGGCGGTTGTGGAAGCGGTACATCATGGCCGTGATGGCGTTGCTAGGTCGTGCCTCCTGAGGTTAGCTAGTCCGCATCGTAGTCGCGCTGCTGTGCATTTTCGGCGGCCGGTGGCGTCGCTGGTTCCTCTGGAGGTCTAAGCCTGTCTCTTTCTTTCTTTGATCTTGTCTCGTGCTGTCTCGCCGTCGATCTCTCAGTCTATCTTTGTCTGCGTTTGCGTCGTCTAAATTCTGCGAGCTATCTGTAGCCACTGCGTGATTAGTTACTGATTCTGTTTCACTTGCATGATTTTTGCTGGCAATCAAATAATGCCTCTTCGTGTCGTAAGTACCTACGCAAATTCGACGCACTATTTTTAATCCGCAATTAATCATAGTTTTGTTTGATTTTAATGTTCCAATTTTTTATTGTCTTTGTGTCAAGGCACTTATTTCCAATATCAAATATTTTCTCGAAGTGCATTCGCTTGTTTAGCTCGAAAATTTGTATTCAATAAAAGAACTCGCATTCGATGTCTCGTCTTTATTTTCAGTGAAAGTTAGACTTTGCAGCCCTTTCCTTTTTAGCCAGAGGTCCTGAGTTCGAACCTCTGGCGGGGGAGTGTGGCGGAAAGTGCAATTCATTATTTTCAATCAATTACTCCATCTCAATCTGCGCCGACTCTATTATGCCCGCACATTGATTTTCTCCAAATACGCCCGTATCGATTTAATGTACGCAAATGCGATGTACGCAAGCCAGGTGAACTTACTCTTTTTTACACGGCCTTCATTAACTATTTAATAAATAAACTGTAGCCCAGTGAGGCTCGGATCGTGGTTTTTTTGTGCATAGCGCAGCGTCGCTAAAAGTTCAATCCAAATTGACTACAATTCAACTACATGGGATTCAGGACGATTCTCATATGAGATTCAGGGCGATTCTCATATGGGATTCAGGACGATTCTCATATGGGTCTCATATGGGATTCAAGGAGATTCTCATATGAGATTCAGGGCGATTCTTATATAAAATTTAGGACGATTCTCATATGAGATTCAGGGCGATTCTCATATGAGATTCAGGGCAATTCTCTGGGCGAAAATCGAATCGTAAAGCATCAAGAACTGATTAAAGCGCATTAAACCCCAAACAAAGACCAACCGACTCACCTTGAGTATTGTAAGGAAAATTCGGTTTCCTCCGCAATAGAGTCTTGACTTCACGCAGGCCGTCTCTGCGAGACTCCAGCTCGTTGATGTAGTTCTTCACTTTCACCAGGGCATCGTTTGGGCTTAAGCTGTCCACGCTGGCTATGGACTGACGGGACAGGTCCGACTGGAACAGTGAGATTAAGTTTTGGCGTGTTCATTCTGCACTACTTATTTAGGGCGATTGAGTAGAAAGTAGGGGTTTTTAGATTTTTTCTACAGATGCATGCAGCAGGAAAAAGTGGTTTTTCAGTGACATTTAGTGAACTCAAAAGGAACCTACTCACCTTCTAGTGATCACTGTAGGTGAACTCATTCACTCTACACACAGTGTGACCTCAGGTGAACTAATTTTTTTACAGGCGTGGTAACTACCAGTATGAATCTCATATGGGATTCAGGGCGATTCTCATGAGATTCAGGGCGACTCTCAGATGAGATTTAGGGCGACTCTCGTGGGATTCAGGTCGATTCTCATATAGGATTCAGGGCGACTCTAATATGAGATTCAGGACGATTCTCATATGGGATTCAGGGCGATTCTCATAAGATTCAGGGCGACTCTAATATGAGATTCAGGACGATTCTCATATGGGATTCAGGGCGATTCTCAGATGAGATTCCCGATTCTCATATGGGATTCAGGATGACTCTCATATGGGATTCAGGACGATTCTCATATGGGATTCAGGGCGACTCTCAGATTAGATTCAGGGCGACTCTCATGGGATTCACGTCGACTCTCATATGGGATTCAGGGCGACTCTAATATGAGATTGAGGACGATTCTCATATGGTATTCAGGGCGATTCTCAGATGAGATTCAGGGCGACTCTCAGATGATATTCAGGGCGACTCTCAGATGAGATTCAGGGCGACTCTCATGGGATTCAGGTCGACTCTCATATGGGATTCAGGGCGACTCTAATATGAGATTGAGGACGATTCTCATATGGTATTCAGGGCGATTCTCATTTGGGATTCAGGATGACTCTCAGATGAGATTCAGGGCGACTCTCATGGGATTCAGGTCGACTCTCATATGGGATTCAGGGCGACTCTAATATGAGATTGAGGACGATTCTCATATGGTATTCAGGGCGATTCTCAGATGAGATTCAGGGCGACTCTCATATGGGATTCAAATGCAACTCACGTCATCGCAGTCTGGCAGTTTGCCAATAGTAATTCGTTGATTCTTCAAAAAATGATGAATTTTCTCCAACCAGGCAGCCAGATGATGGAGCGACTGCGGATCAAATACTGGCGATGGGGAGGCTGAAGATGACGATTGAGGAGCAGCAGATGAGGACACAGTTTGAGCTCGTTGAGGCGCAATAGCGCTAGGACTCGCTGATTGGTTGGCCTCGGTGTACATAGCAACTAGTCGCAGCCAATCACTGGCTAGGGAGCGCATTCGAGTTTTTAATGAGTCGCTGATTCCACAGTCTCTGGCATTGTCCGACCGGCCGTCCAGCATAGTGGAGTACCGTTCGGTTAATAATCGATACTCGGTATCTCGGTCGGACCAGTCTCTCGGGCTGATGTCCACCAGAGCCAGACGCTGCTCCGAGGTCATGTCGCCAACCTGAGAAGTTGGAGTGCTGACCAGCTGGTTGGCTATCCAAGACTCCAGGTCGTCTAGAGAGGCCTGGAACGCTTCTAGAGAGCAGATGTCGGACTCCAGAGCCAGCTGCCTCTCCGCTACGGTCAGCTGCAGTTGGCTGTACAGATTGCCGACCTGCGCGCGCGTTCAAGATCAAAGTTAATACTACTTATTTAGCTTGAAATCAGTAGTGCGATTTGCTTTTTATTATGGTTTCTAAAGATATGAAGTGTCGGAGAGATGAAATGTCGGAAATATGAAAAGTTGGAGATATGGATTGTCGCAGATATGAAATGTCGGAGATCCGAAGCGTCAGAGATATGAAATGCCGGAGGTATGAATAATCGGAGATATGAAATATCTGAGATATGAGATGTATGAGATATGAGATGTCTTAGATGTGAAGTGTCAGAGATACGAAGCGTCGGAGATATGAAGTGTCGGAGATATGAAGTGACGGAGATATGAATTGTCAGAGATATAAAGTGTCGGAGATTTGAAATGTCGGAGATATGAATTGTCGGAGATATGAATTGTCAGAGATATGAAGTGACGGAGATATGAATTGTCAGAGATATGAAGTGTCGGAGATTTGAAATGTCGGAGATATGAATTGTCGGAGATATGAATTGTCAGAGATATGAAGTGACGGAGATATGAATTGTCAGAGATATGAAGTGTCGGGGATATCAATTTTCAGAGATATGAAGTGTCGGAGATATGAAATGTCGGAGATGTGAAGTGTCGGAGATATGAGATGTCTGAGATATGAGATGCCGAAGATATGAGATGTCGGAGATACGAAGTGTCAGAGATACGAAGTGTCGGAGATACGAAGTGTCGGATATACGAAGTGTCGGATATACGAAGTGTCGGAGATACGAAGGGTCGGAGATACGAAGTGTCGGATATACGAAGTGTCGGAGATATGAAGTGTCGGAGATATGAAGTGTCGGAGATACGAAGTGTCGGAGATACGAAGTGTCGGATATACGAAGTGTCGGAGATATGAAGTGTCGGAGATATGAAATGTCGGAGATACGAAGTGTCGGAGATTTGAAATGTCGGAGATATGAAGTGTCGGAGACACGAAGTGAAGGAGTTTTGAAAGAAGCTGCTTTTCAGAGATATAAAGCCCCCACTAAGAAATCAGGCGAAAAATTGAATATGATAAATATTTCTGGGAAATCAAGAAAATTGAGAAAATGATTAAACACATCTTGCTAAGAATTTACTAGATAACAAAACAACAAACCTTATCAGCTTTCTCTTTAAAAGCAGCAATCTGGTGCTGCTGCTGTGCCGCCGCAGGACCCGACGCCAGCCGCTCGCAAGCGCCCAGCAGTTCACTGACGCGAACACCCTCGGTCTCCAGGCCGGTCTGAACTCCGGCCAGTTCAGTCAGCAGTCGCCGGTGACCAGGCAGATCGTCCGCTAACAATAATTGGCGCTTAGAATGGCGCTCGGCGCCAGACTCTACGGTAGCTTTGGCGCGAGTCAGCCAAGCCGACAGAGAGTCGCATTCTTTTGTTAAATCCTCCAGCTGGGTGGCGGCCTCGGCAGACGGCAGGGAGCGAATCGAATGAGTTGGAGTTGACGTGACTGAGCTAGACCTGGGGAGGTAAACAGTGGGAGTAAGTATGACTTTATTGCTCTAGGATAATGCCTCGTCATCTACTTAGTGGTTTTTATGCGTACATCAAGGTTTGTTGCATGTTTAGAAAGTCAACTCTTGTTACAGCGGTTGAGAAGGTCGCACACTTGAGCACACAAGCAATAATAATAAAAGAATAATAATTAATTACACCTGCTCTAATCAGGCAAGATGTGCAACCGACAGCTCAGCCGCAGCTATTGCGCGGTTTATCTGAAGGTTGCGTACGGCTGTTCAGTCCAAGGACTGGAGGGGGTCGCCACACACAGCCTCAATTACCCCAGCTAATGCTGGCACCCATTTTACAGCTGGGTGAACTGAAGCAATGCAGAGTTAAGTGTCTTGCTCAAGGACACTAATTGTTCCTAGTGGGCCGAGAATCGAACCCCCGACCTTTCAGTTGTGAGTCCCGACGCTCTGACCACTGGGCTACAACCCCCTTTTCCCACACAAGCGCACTTATAGCAACAACAAACAACGAACGAACAAACATACCCCTAAAACACTCGGCAGTGTGGCTTTTTTAGAATTATTTCAGTAAAACACTGAACTGCTGCTAGTAGCAAGAGTAGCGAAACCGATCAATAACGGCCTTACTCCTCCAGTTGTACAGGCTCTCACTCTCTCCACCCACAAGCAGCTATAGCCTGCCTCTCTAATCTGGACAACTCGCGAATCGATTCTAAGAAAGAATATGCGCAGTTTTCTCTATTTCTATCTCTTACTACTAGTGAGTTTGCTTACTCACTAACCCGTGTGTGTGCATAGAAGCTCCGCAAAGGAGATGCACAGGATGGACACAGATTTTTGTCAGAGGGCAAACTGCTTACACTAGTTTTGTAGGGCATAAATTGAATCTTAAATTCACAATAGTTATTCGTTTGGCTCTAGTGATGTTTGTCTTAGTGTCTGTGTCTGCCTTAATGCCTGTTTCTGTCTGGGTGTCGATGTGTCTGCCTATGTCTGTGCCTGTCTTAGAGTCTGTCTTAGGCAGACAGACAGAGATTGTCTTAGTGTCAATGTCTGCCTATGTCCGTGTCTGTCTTATAGTGTCTGAGTCTGTCTCAGTGTCGATATGTCTGCCTTAATGTCTGTCTGTGTCTGTATTAGCGTCTATATGTCTGCCTTAATTTATGTGTCACTTAATGTCTGTGGTGTCTTAGAGTCTGTCTTAGTGTCCATGTCTGCTTGAGTGTCTGTGTCGGCCTTAATGCCTGTGTCTGTCTTAGTGTCTGCGTCTGGTTTGTGCTAGTGTCGATGTGTCTGCCTTAATGTCTGTGTCTGTCCTAGTGTCTGTGCCTGTCTTAGTGTCTGTGTCTGTCTTAGTGTCTGTGTCTGTCTTAGTGTCTGTGCCTGTCTTAGTGTCTGTGTCTGTCCTAGTGTCTGTGTCTGTCTTAGTGTCTGTGTCTGTCTAAGTGTCTGTGTCCGTCTTAGTGCCTGTGTGTCTGCCTTAGTGTCTGTCGGTCCAACTTTTGTGTTTTAGCGTCTGTCTGTCTGCCTGTCTGCATTAGCATCCGCCAGTCATATCTGCCCATGCAACTTTTCCCGGAAAAATAAGAATTAGTAATCTGAGTAGACAGACGTGCATAACAGCGCATAGCAAATACATGATTGAGTACAAAAAAACTTGATACTCAAAACATTCCTGCCCAAACAGCAGGCCACGGAGGTGCGGGATTAGCCAATATCGACATGTTATTGGCCTGGTAATGTGTATTCACACGAGGATTTTTTATTTGATTTTATATTGCATTTCTCGATCTCGTCATACACTTCTCTCTCTCCCTCTCCCTCTCTTTATCTCTGGCATTCTGCATCTCAGCTGCCATCCTCAAATGCATTTCTAGATGAGGGGTGCGAAAATTGCTACTAAAATTACCTACGCATTACAAGGCCAAAAATATCAATATGAAATATACTAAGCTAGGTTGCATTGAAACTACAATTAACTCCGGAATGCGGTGCCATATACTACTACAATGAAAAGTACTAAAATTCCCAGATCTTTGCAATACCAGTAAAGAAAAAACACACTAAGCGCTAATTAGGTAGCGAAAGACGCTGCTAGGTCAGGTAACCCCCCCCCCCACACACCCTCATGCCAATCTTTCAACTGCTCCGTGTCCGCAGGCTAATTAAGGCTGGTCACCTCCACGCAGTAGCCAAGTTAGCTGGATATCTGAAGAAGAGAAACGACCCCCCCCCCCTCCCAAGAAAAGTTGCAATCAGAAGCGAGAAAAACAGAAAGCAGGCACAGTGAAATAGAGAGAAGGAAGAAAAAGATCAATTTTTGTTGCCGTAGAAAACACAAGAGTGAATAGGAGCTTACACTTATTCGTATACCGATTGTTCACTGTTATGTGAACATCTAATTAGAAAGCTTTCCCAGCGGTGCTAAGACATAGCTTTGAGACTAAGTTGCGATACAAAGAAATCGTAAGAAGTGAGAACTGCTAGAGCGAGATAGAGTCAAAAGGGGCAGTGAAGAGACGGGAGTGAATGAAGGGAGTGAAAAAACGAGAGTGAAGGAAGGAGAGTGAAGAGACGGGAGTGAAGGAAGGGGAGTGAAGAGACGGGAGTGAAGGAAGGGGAGTGAAGAGACGGGAGTGAAGGAAGGGGAGTGAAGAGACGGGAGTGAAGGAAGGGGAGTGAAGAGACGGGAGTGAAGGAAGGGGAGTGAAGAGACGGGAGTGAAGGAAGGGGAGTGAAGAGACGGGAGTGAATGAAGGGGAGTGAAGAGACGGGAGTGAAGGAAGGGGAGTGAAGAGACGGGAGTGAAGGAAGGGGAGTGAAGAGACGGGAGTGAATGAAGGGGAGTGAAGAGACGGGAGTGAAGGAAGGGGAGTGAAGAGACGGGAGTGAAGGAAGGGGAGTGAAGAGACGGGAGTGAAGGAAGGGGAGTGAAGAAACGAGAGTGAATGAAGGGGAGTGAAGAGACGGGAGTGAAGGAAGGGGAGTGAAGAGACGGGAGTGAATGAAGGGGAGTGAAGAGACGGGAGTGAAGGAAGGGGAGTGAAGAGACGGGAGTGAATGAAGGGGAGTGAAGAGACGGGAGTGAAGGAAGGGGAGTGAAGAGACGGGAGTGAAGGAAGGGGAGTGAAGAGACGGGAGTGAAGGAAGGGGAGTGAAGAGACGGAAGTGAATGAAGGGGAGTGAAGAGACGGGAGTGAAGGAAGGGGAGTGAAGAGACGGGAGTGAAGGAAGGGGAGCGAAGAGACGGGAGTGAAGGAAGGACAGTGAAGAGACGAGTGAGAAACATGTGAGAGAAGAATGAATGAAAGAGAGTGAATGAAGGAGTGAAGAGACGGGTGTGAATGAAGGCGAGTGAAAAGAAGCGTGAGGGGAGTGGTTATTAGGAAGGGTAGATAGGTAAAGTGAAAAGAGGAGAGTGATTAGTGACTAGACAGGAGTGAATAGATAGAAGTGAACATATTTGAATTGGGATATCATAAAAAACGCAGACTTTTTTTTAGAAAAATAATGTTTGAGTAAAAGTCGAAGTCTAATACACGCGAATAATACACAAACTTTCAAAAAAGAGAAACAGCGCTTTCCACCCAGTCCTTGTGAACTCTAAAATACAAGAGCGCTATTCAATATAGAGACAGTTTCTGCCAGATATTATTAGACACAGAAAAACAGACCAGCTGGATGCAGTCGGGGAGAAAGAAGTTAGTAAAGCCGCCAACAGGATGAAGGGAAAGAGAGAGAGAGAGAGAGGGGGAGAGAGAGAGAGACAGATAAGAAAGACGAAAAAAGCAAACGAGCATCTCCAATGCAGAGAATCTCCCTGAAATCTCTAGGGGTAGAACGGGGGCAGAGGACAGTCCCATGCGCACACACCGGGGCAGGGAGAGGGCTAGACTGTAGGGATGAATTTAGAAGCTGATTGAATTGGGCAGAGCAGAGAGTCCCATAACAACTCCCAGATCCTCGCGTCAACTTCACGATCGTCAAAATCAGCCGGATAGAGAAAAAAAACCGTGCAGTACAGCTTAAGACATGTACCGCTGGGCGCTCCCCTACACCGGTTTGATTGGGGGAATTGAACTGCCAGATCAGACTCTTCGTGATGATGGGATAAATAGGATAAATGGGATAAATTACTGGGCATCGGTCTGAGTATTTGTTGGTAAGCTAAGCTGTACTAATCTATACGATTGGACAGTTTTGGAATTTTATTTTCTAAAATAAATCCTAAGCTTTTAAAAGAACTTTATAAAAGTTTGGATTAATTTTTTATGATAACAAAGTTCAGCTGAGTCTAGTTCTCAAGAAGACAAGTAGACTTCTGACTAATACGTAGTCTACTACTGTGTCAAACTTTCTGTTCACATAAGGTCCTTATTTCACAAAAACCCCTGCGATGTTGTTCACACAAACCCTGGAGGTCCATGCAAAACCCTGTAGTTCACACAAATCTCTACAGGTCACACAAACCCCTGCAGTTCACAAAAATCCCTACAATTCACACAAACCCCTGCAGTTCACACAAATACCTTCAATTCACACAAACCTCTGCAGTTCAGAACAATCCCTAGAGTTCACACAAACCCCTGCAGTTCACACAAATCCCTTCAATTCACATAAACCCCTGCAGTTCACACCAAGATGTCACGGCTTACGGGGGGTTGCTGAGATGCCAAGGCTGAGAGGTCAGAAGCTACCTTTAGTTTATTCAAAAATATTACTCCATTCTTTGTCTCTGACAATTTTACTCGAATAAGGTGATATAAAAAACTGAAGAAGGTATGATTTTAAGAAATGTGCTTTCATTTTAAATGATTTACATAAATAATTTTCATTCTTTGCTTTTTGGCCGCCCCTTCGGGGGGCGCTAGATGGCTAGTCTAATATACTAAAAATGCTTTGTTTCCATATTGGGTATGCTATTGATTTAGACCTGTGTCGACAGATATTTAATTGATACACAGGCAGTGGCGGCAGTCCAAGGCAGTCGATCTGCCACTCACATCGCCTCAGCTTCACTGTCGATTACTAAGCGCGACTTCATCTCAGCTGACAAATCTTTATCATTATTGGCGACATTTGTGAATGCTTGAACAGTTAACACAGCCTGGCGACACTGGCGCAACAGGGTCAACACTTCCGACTTTGAGTACTGAGATTCGACGCAAATCAGCTGGAAATTCTGACTGGCACTGCTGCTCAGGGCTGGCGATGACGAGCGAGTCTCAATAGCGGCATCGATTAATAGAGTTTCAGCTTCGGTTACTAGGGCTTCGATACGATTTAACAAGCAGTTCGACTGGTTGCCAGGGGCAATGGAAGCTGAAGAGCAGCAAGAGCAGCAGGTACTGGTGACGCTGTGAAACTCCAGGATGAATTGGCGCCATCGACTCGCAGAGTTCATCCAGCGACTGAAAATTTTGCAATGTAAGGGGCGAGAGTTGTTACAACAGAAAAATATTTTTAAATACTAATAAACAAGAAAATAAATAGACAGCGTGTAAGAAGCAGAACTTTTATCTTTCATTAAAAAACCCTAAATATTTTCCGATTTAAATTTTCACTCAAAATCACCTGTGATTTCTTTATTCTTAATCTCTGATTTCCAAATAATTTCTCCGATTTTCAGTCATTTTCTCCTACTATTTTCAGTCTTTCCCTTCTCTCATTTTTACTCTTTCTCTTCTCCAATTTAACACTTTCTCTTCTTCCACTTTCACTCTTTCCCTTCTCCCATTTTCACTCTTTCCCTTCTCCCATTTTCACTCCTTCCCTTCTCCCATTTTCACTCCTTCCCTTCTCCCACTGTCACTTTACCCTTCTCCCATTTTCACTCTTTCCCGTCTCCCATTTTCACTCTTTACCTTCTACTATTTTCACTCTTCCCCTTCTCCCATTTTCACTCTTTCTCTTCTCCCATTCGCACTCTTTTAATTCAATTTTCAACATAGTTAAATGCAAACTGAAAAAACATTTTAAATGTTTGAAAAAAACACAAAAAGCACACAATCCATTTCCTTTGTCATGTACATACGCACAGCAATAAACAGGCAAAAACAGACAATCAGCTTAAGCCCAAATATCGGCACTTTACGCACCATACTAACAAAGAAAAGTCAAGCCCATGCTTATTATAAAGATTAAGCACACCAAAAGAAAACTCGACAAAGATGTTAAAGCGGCGGAAAAACCGACAGAAAAGATTTGTCTTGCTTTTGTTCCAGAGAAAAAAGCGAAGACGGACACAGGGACACAGAGAGAATTGCGGCCATCCCAATGTGGCACATTAGCTGATGAGGAACAGCAGCTGTTATTAGCTGTGCAGTTTCTTCGGCATCAAGCAAATATTGGATGCGCGTCCTCTAATGCTGCACATTGCAGTGCGAATTGCAGCGCGGGGATGCAGCTTTGCGAATCACGTATGGCAATAGAACTAATGCATCCATTGGTCTGATCCAATGTTTATCAATCTGATTGCCTGTCTGTCTACCTGTCTGTCCGTCTGTCTGTCTGTCTGTATGTCTGTCTGCCTCAGTGTCTGTCTGTCTGTCAGTCTGTCCGTTTGTCTATCTGTCTGTCTGTCTGTCTGTCTGTCTACCTCAGTGTCTGTCTGTCCGTCTGTCTATCTGCCTGCCTGCCTGTCTGTCTGCCTCAGTGTCTGTCTGTCTGTCTGTCTGTCTGTCTGCTTGTCTGTCTGTCTCTCTCAGTGTCTGTCTGTCTGTCTCTCTCAGTGTCTGTCTGTCTGTCTGTCTGTCTGTCTGTCTGTCTGTCTATCTGTCTGTCTGTCTGTCTGTCTATCTGTCTGTCTCAGTGTCTGTCTGTCTTAGTGTCCGTCTGTCTATCTGTCTGTCTCAGTGTCTGTCTGTCTGTCTATCTGTCTGTCTCAGTGTCTGTCTGTTGTATTGACTTTCCGCTGCTCAGCTGTCCTAATACACCCAGACCCGTAACAGCAGCAGACTATATTTCAGTACTTAATAATGAAACAAAGCCAAATGTGCCAATGTGTAGTCAAAGCAAGCACGAGCCAGCCACCCCACCGATAGTTTATTTCTTTGATTAAGAAACATCTGTTCTAACTAACGCTTTTATAAATCTCGCAAAGTAATCTTACTAAGCCGAACACTTGAATGTCTGAAATATTTTTACTATTATAATTTTTCTTTCTTTTTCATTTGAGTGGCTTCATTTATCTATAAAGCGAGATCACGTGACCGGACAGAGAGGCCGGGACAACTTTATCAGCAGCTTGGCTTTTCCAGCTGTGAGCACGTCTACAGCAATAGCACACGTTTGTAGTTATTATATGATTTACATAATAATTACTCATTTATACATGTAACTTCGTACGCTTAGAGCTTCACCATTATTTATGTCACGAAGAGCCCCGTCAAGCTGATCATAAATGTCATTTTTAATCACTCCTACTGACTGTGGAATCCAGTCAAATTGATGATTGATGAGCAAAATTTAATGTGAATAAAGAAACATGAAAATATATTGATAGATACTTGTATATAGACAGACACGACAGATAAATATACAGACAGACATACAGAAAGACAGACAGAGGACAGAGACAGACAGACAAACAGATAGACAGACAGACAGACAGACAGACAGACAGACAGACAAACAGACAGACAAACAGACAGACAGACAGACAGACAGACAGACAGACAGACAGACAGACAGACAGACAGACAGACAGACAAAAAGACAGACAGACAGACAGACAGACAGACAGACAGACAGGCAGACACAGACAGACAGACAGACAGACAGACAGACAGACAGACAGGCAGGCAAGCAGGCAGACAGGCACACAATCCTCAGAGCAAGCGCAGCAGATATGATAGAAAATTCCCTAACAACAATACCCAGGCTAAACCCTAAAAAGCAGAGCTCCCAGAGCACCGGTGAACAATAAGTCAGTTGTGCACGCATGGCTAAACTTGACTCAACAAAAATCAACTCAACCAAACAGCAGAGTTCAGCCATTCATCGCTCCAGTTCCTTTGACTAAAAATAAGTGAGCAGTGAGCAGATGGCAATTTAACAGAAAAATAATCCTTCTCTTTTAAAGTCGCATGTTTTCAAAAGCATCGGACTACAAAGCTGCTCGACAAGAAGCTTGCAACGAATGACTAAACCAGTTGAACAGGCAGTTGCTAGGCTGAATAGTGCATTATTATAAGCCTTTTGAGCATGTCAGTTGAAAAAATGAAACTAGCTGCCATTCACTCCGCAATTCAAGATGAGCTAAGCGGATAGATAAGTCTACTTTGTATCGCACACGCCACTTCAAATTTATGTTTTTCAGCCTATTAAAAATTTCAACATCGATTTGCAAAGCCAATATAACAGCATATAGAGAAGAGAGAGTAGCACAGAAGTAGAAGTGAGAGAGTAGCACAGAGGTAGAAGTGAGAGAGTAGCACAGATGTAGAAGTGAGAGAGTAGCACAGATGTAGAAGTGAGAGAGTAGCACAGATGTAGAAGTGAGAGAGTAGCACAGATGTAGAAGTGAGAGAGAGTAGCACAGAGGTAGAAGTGAGAGAGAGTATCACAGAGATAGAAGTGAGAGAGTAGCACAGAGGTAGAAGTGAGAGAGTAGCACAGAGGTAGAAGTGAGAGAGTAGCACAGATACAGAAGTGAGTGAGTAGCACAGAGGTTGAAGTGAGAGAGAGTATCACAGAGGTAGAAGTGAGAGAGAGCATCACAGAGGTAGAAGTGAGAGAGAGTAGCACAGAGGTTGAAGTGAGAGAGTAGCACAGAAGTAGAAGTGAGAGAGAGTAGCACAGAGGTAGAAGTGAGAGAGAGTAGCACAGAGATAGAAGTGAGAGAGAGTATCACAGAGGTAGAAGTGAGAGAGAGTAGCACAGAGGTAGAAGTGAGAGAGTAGCACAGAGGTTGAAGTGAGAGAGTAGCACAGAAGTAGAAGTGAGAGAGTAGCACAGAGATAGAAGTGAGAGAGAGTAGCACAGAGGTAGAAGTGAGAGAGAGTAGCACAGAGGTAGAAGTGAGAGAGAGTAGCACAGAGATAGAAGTGAGAGAGAGTAGCACAGAGGTAGAAGTGAGAGAGTATCACAGAGGTAGAAGTGAGAGAGAGTAGCACAGAGGTTGAAGTGAGAGAGTAGCACAGAAGTAGAAGTGAGAGAGAGTAGCACAGAGGTAGAAGTGAGAGAGAGTAGCACAGAGATAGAAGTGAGAGAGAGTATCACAGAGGTAGAAGTGAGAGAGAGTAGCACAGAAGTAGAAGTGAGAGAGAGTAGCACAGAAGTAGAAGTGAGAGAGAGTAGCACAGAAGTAGAAGTGAAAGAGAGTAGCACAGAGGTAGAAGTGAGAGAGTAGCACAGAAGTAGAACTGAGAGAGAGTAGCACAGAGGTAGAAGTGAGAGAGAGTAGCACAGAAGTAGAAGTGAGAGAGTAGCACAGAAGTAGAAGTGAGAGAGAGTAGCACAGAAGTAGAAGTGAGAGAGAGTAGCACAGAAGTAGAAGTGAGAGAGAGTAGCACAGAAGTAGAAGTGAGAGAGTAGCACAGAAGTAGAAGTGAGAGAGAGTAGCACAGAGGTAGAAGTGAGAGAGTAGCACAGAAGTAGAAGTGAGAGAGTAGCACAGAGATAGAAGTGAGAGAGAGTAGCACAGAGGTAGAAGTGAGAGAGAGTAGCACAGAGGTAGAAGTGAGAGAGAGTAGCACAGAGATAGAAGTGAGAGAGAGTAGCACAGAGGTAGAAGTGAGAGAGTATCACAGAGGTAGAAGTGAGAGAGAGTAGCACAGAGGTTGAAGTGAGAGAGTAGCACAGAAGTAGAAGTGAAAGAGAGTAGCACAGAGGTAGAAGTGAGAGAGAGTATCACAGAGGTAGAAGTGAGAGAGAGTAGCACAGAGGTAGAAGTGAGAGAGTAGCACAGAGGTTGAAGTGAGAGAGTAGCACAGAAGTAGAAGTGAGAGAGAGTAGCACAGAAGTAGAAGTGAGAGAGAGTAGCACAGAAGTAGAAGTGAAAGAGAGTAGCACAGAGGTAGAAGTGAGAGAGTAGCACAGAAGTAGAAGTGAGAGAGAGTAGCACAGAGGTAGAAGTGAGAGAGAGTAGCACAGAAGTAGAAGTGAGAGAGTAGCACAGAAGTAGAAGTGAGAGAGAGTAGCACAGAAGTAGAAGTGAGAGAGAGTAGCACAGAGGTAGAAGTGAGAGAGAGTAGCACAGAAGTAGAAGTGAGAGAGTAGCACAGAAGTAGAAGTGAGAGAGAGTAGCACAGAGGTAGAAGTGAGAGAGTAGCACAGAAGTAGAAGTGAGAGAGTAGCACAGAGATAGAAGTGAGAGAGAGTAGCACAGAGGTAGAAGTGAGAGAGAGTAGCACAGAGGTAGAAGTGAGAGAGAGTAGCACAGAGGTAGAAGTGAGAGAGTAGCACAGATTTAGAAGTGAGAGAGAGTAGCACAGAGGTAGAAGTGAGAGAGTAGCACAGTTATGAATAAAAAAGCACAGTCAAATCACAAAAAGCAATGCCAGAATATAGAAATAAAATATTGTAAAACAGATTGACTCACTGAATTCTGGCGTTCCGTTGAGCAGCTGAGTGAGACATCCATACGCAGACTTCGGCGTCTTCGACAATGTTCGCTCCGAACTTAATCCATTATGTAAGACTTCATTAGCAGGCGCTTAGCCGAGTTTATATTGCTTGCACTTCAGTGCTTAGTTTATTTGCTTTAGCTTAGTTTGAAGTATTTTTTATAACAGATCCAAGATACTGACTGGAAGAATAGATTTCCTAAAGCTGAAATTGCTAGCTTTTCTAGAAAGGCACTGGCCTTCGCTGATTGGCCCTATCTCAGCCAATAGAAAATTGGTTAGATAACTAAAATGTGAGAATACATGATTTAGCTTTGCATACTACTAGAATATCATTTTTAATTGTATTGCTGTTGTGTTATCGATATTTTTCATAATTAAATTCATAATATAAATATATAGAGATCAAGGGGTGGTAACTGAATATAGGAATTAAATGCAAAGTAGAAGTTGATGGAAACAAAATTGAAAATATTTCATTCTATGGTGGAGAGGGAGTAGACAGAAGAGGGAGAGAAGGAGGTGAAGAGGGAGAGAGGGAGAATAAAAGGGAGAGGAAAAGAGGGAGAGAGGGAGAAAGAGGGGGAGAGAGAGATGTAGAGAGAGAGATAGGCAGGAGGGAGAGGCAGAGGTAGAGATGGAGAGAGAAATAGACAGGAGGGAGAGAGGCAGAGGTAGAGATGAGAGAGAGATAAACAGGAACGAGAGAGGCAGAGGTAGAGATGGAGAGAGAGATAGACAGGAGGGGAAGAGGCAGAGGTAGAGATGGAGAGAGAGATAAGACAGGGGGGAAGAGAAAGGAGAGATACAAGAGGTAGATAAAAAAGGAGATATTCCAGACAGAAAGGACAGGGAGGTAGGGTACAGCCGAGAGTGGATAGAGTTGACAAAGACACAAAGAATCGCAATAGCGCAGGAAAGTAATCTAAATAAAGTCCGAGATAGCGGGGCGCAGAGGTCAAAGCACATTCAATGCTTAGGAAATTTTAAAATAAGCACAATAAAAAGGCTGTCAATATGAGCGGAAGATCCCCTTAATCGATTGGCATGCTATATACTCAAGAGGATTAGCTGGCCCCGGCTCCCAAGATAATATTTGATGAAAATCTATTTAGCAACACAAGGGAACTGAAGTTTCACAAGTGAAGTGCAGTTTGAATGAAAACTGTTTAATATGCACTGCTGTTAACTATCACCGCGGACTCTAGGGGTTTGGGGTTCGAGTCAAGGAATTGAAACTGATATATTTTTATAGCATTGATTATAAATACTAATTATCGGTTGTAAATAGCAACATGCATGTGTCTTACTCTAGATTAATTTACAACAATATAGCTAACTATGCACTTTGTAATATTTTTCTCTTCAGAAAAAAACTGTTTAAGATCTTCTGATTTTACTGAACAGCACAAAGAGCCGGTCTAACAACCCAGTGAATGTTACAGAGAGGGTCTAGCAATCCACTGAAGATTATGAAGAGCGGGTCTAGCAATCCACTGAATGTAATAGAGGGTCTAGAAATCCACTGAATGTAATAGAGGGTCTAGCAATCCAGTGAATGCAATAGAGGATCTAGCAATCCACTGAATGTAATAGAGGATCTAGCAATCCACTGAATGTAATAGAGGGTCTAGCAATCCACTGAATGTAATAGAGGGTCTAGCAATCCACTAAATGCAATAGAGGGTCTAGCAATCCACTGAATGTAATAGAGGGTCTAGCAATCCAGTGAATGTTACAGAGAGGGTCTAGCAATCCAGTGAATGTTACAGAGAGGGTCTAGCAATCCACTGAAGATTATGAAGATCGGGTCTAGCAATCCACTGAAGATTATGAAGAGCGGGTCTAGCAATCCACTGAAGATTATGAAGAGCGGGTCTAGCAATCCACTGAAGATTATGAAGAGCGGGTCTAGCAATCCACTGAAGATTATGAAGAGCGGGTCTAGCAATCCACTGAAGATTATGAAGAGCGGGTCTAGCAATCCACTGAAGATTATGAAGAGCGGATCTAGCAATCCACTGAATATTATGAAGAGCGGGTCTAGCAATCCACTGAAGATTATGAAGAGCGGATCTAGCAATCCACTGAATATTATGAAGAGCGGGTCTAGCTATCCACTGAATGTTATCGAGCATGGATCAATTGCTAGTATATTACAGGCGTTTTGACTACAGCCTTTCCCAAGGCCATTCCCATATTTTCGATAAGCAAAAACAACAACCTGGCGCGAGTGTTTTTGAGGTCACAAAGACAAAAATCAGGGGATTTAGATAAACAGATTTCGCTCGTCAAAGCTCAACTCAAACCTATCCACGTGATGCCGGCTCATCGGCCAGAGCGATGAGCAGCTGGGCTCAATAAGTGCATGCCTTCCTTTTATCAGCATGAAATAGATAAATCTACGAATGAAACTACACCTAAGCTGTGATTTATACATATGGCAACCGCATCTTAGTCCCTGTCTGGCTGAGCAAAACTCCAAGCTAATATTGACTAAAACTGAAGCTCAGCAGCAGGCATGTGCTGCCTATATACTCGTAGCTAGCATCTTCTTAAGTAGCATATCATTGTTCAAATAATGCTTTTATAATTTCATAGATTGTTGCCAAGGCAAATATGAACTTAAATAATAAGATAAGAAGGTTACCTGGCGTTGACACAAGGTTGCCGATTTCATATCAGCTTATATATCAGGTGGGAATACTGCACGTAGCATGTGGGACTTCCAGGATGGGGAATCTACTAAATGGGATTTCCAGGATGGGGAATCTACTAAATGGGATTTCCAAAATAGGGAATCTACTAAATGGGATTTCCAGGATGGAGACTCTACTAAATGGGATTTCCAGGATGGAGACTATACTAAATGGGATTTCCAGGATGGAGACTCTACTAAATGGGATTTCCAGGATGGAGACTATACTAAATGGGATTTCCAGGATGGAGACTCTACTAAATGGGATTTCCAGGATGGAGACTCTACTAAATGGGATTTCCAGGATGGAGACTATACTAAATGGGATTTCCAGGATGGGGAATCTACTAAATGGGATTTCCAGGATGGGGAATCTACTAAATGGGATTTCCAGAATAGGGAATCTACTAAATGGGATTTCCAGGATGGGGAATCTACTAAATGGGATTTTTAGGATGGGGAATCTACTAAATGGGATTTAAATGATGGGGAATCTACTAAATGGGATTTAAATGATGGGGAATCTACTAAATGGGATTTAAATGATGGGGAATCTACTAAATGGGATTTAAATGATGGGGATTCTACTAAATAGGATTTCCAAGATGGGGAATCTACTAAATGAGATTTCCAGGATGGGGAATCTACTAAATGGGATTTTTAGGATGGGGAATCTACTAAATGGGATTTTTAGGATGGGGAATCTACTAAATGGGATTTAAATGATGGGGAATCTACTAAATTGGATTTCCAAATGGGATATACAGCATTCAGTTAAACATTTTGAACATCAATAATGATAATTGAATTATACAAAACTACAAGGATGCTCACCCAGCGGAAGCCAGCATTTTCTTGCACCGATCCAACTGACTACTCAAATTAAACAGCTGAGTAGTAGTAAACAGATGATTCGCCGAGGCGAAAGCAGTTTCGCAGCCATTCAACTCGTCGACAAGATCAGCGGCGTTGTCCATCACAATAGCCGAATACTGGGGCAGATCGATAGAAGCTGGCTGCTGCTGCTGTTGCTGATGAGCTGTTTGGAACTCAACAAAGGGACCCGAGCCGCCCGAAGAAGTCCGACTGCGAGCGGCCGTGGCGCTGCGAGGAAACCGCTGCCCGATGGAGTCAGTCAGGCGTTGCAGGCGCTGCTTCAACTCGGCGGCCAGACGATCGCGCTGCGAATCGGCCGTGGAGCGGATTCGAACCACGGACGCCTTGGCCGAGTCGGAGGCGAATGCTACAGTTGAGGAAGGCTCGGCTGTAGCCGGGGGTCGCCAGTTGAGGCAGTCGAGGTCGCGGAAGCCTCTGCGCTGCAGCTGCTCAGTCAGGGAGGCGATTCTTCGCTCCGATGCCGGTTGCTAGGGAAGCGAATGTTGGAAAATGAAGCTGGATATACAGTACTACTAACCAGGACAAGAAAAGCGCCCCAGAGCAAAGAAGCGACTCTAGACGACAATAAAACGACGAACGCGCAACTGCTGGTCGACCTGGCCGATCCGGCCACTTTAAATTGTGGTGGACCAGGGGTAAGATTAGTACTAATTAGATGACGAGTCATTTAGTCTTAATACGACAGTACAAAGTTAAGCGCAAACGCAACGAAAAAAAGTCGCTAGAGTCAGTAGTGAGTTGTTTGCAATGACTCCTTAGCGATTCTGCATGTTATGCATGGTTTGGTAAGATTTGGTAAGAGTGTACTTGTATTGTCATGGGAAAAATGAATATTCACAGGTAGGTTGCGGGAATCCTGACACAACGACACAAACTTAATAATTTAAGCTAAAGCTGAGGTCTCCATTATTAAATCTGAGGCTCTGAGGTCAACTGAAGGTCAGGTGAACTTTAATAGTAAAACAAATAGAAGGATCTCATTAGAAAGTGACTCACCTGACCAGAAGAGGCCACCTGCTCCTGCAGCGAGACCAACTCAGTCGCTAACTGGTGAGTCGAATTGAAAAACGACACCTCCTTGTCCAAGAAGGCAATTTTATCGCGCCAGAAAGACTGAAAATTGTGCGAAAAATCGATAATTGAGTTGAAAAATCGATAATTTAACAAAAAATCTATAATTAAGTTAAAAAATCGATAATTTAACTAAAAATCGATAACTGAGTTAAAATATCGATAACAGAGTTAAAAAATCGATAACTGAGTTGAAAAAATCGATAATTTAACAAAAAATCGATAATTGAGTTAAAAAATCGATAATTTAACTAAAAATCGATAACTGAGTTAAAATATCGATAACTGAGTTAAAATATCGATAACTGAGTTAAAATATCGATAACTGAGTTAAAAAATCTATAATTGAGTTGAAAAATCGATAATTTAACAAAAAATCGATAATTGAGTTAAAAAATCGATAATTTAACAAAAAATCGAAAACTGAGTTAAAATGTCGATAACTGAGTTTTAAAAAAATCGATAATTGAGTTTAAAGAATCTAAAAAAACTTGCTACCAGATAATAACCTGATTTCATTACAGAGATATTACAAGAAAATTATTTAGTTTTCTTAAAAAACGTGTATCTACGTAAAAATTTTTTGTTTTTAAGAATTGAACTACGACTAAATTGATTTAAAATAGTCCAAGATCTGTTGATACTTTAAATCAGTCATACGCACAGGCACACACTCACACAGGAGTACACAGCGGCCCTAACTTTATTTATCGTTAGGCATGTACACTTCACTGTGCCTTGGGGGCTGGCTGGCCCTCAAGCTGGGCACTGATTGCACGAGCAGAGCCAAGCTGAGATTCCAATCTCAAACTGAGTATCCAATCGTATTTCTAAGAATCCTAATCCCAAGAAATCCGAAGCGTCCGAAGATTCACCTGCAGCTGCAGCAGTTCATGCCGATGCGACAGCACAGACGGCGCCAGAATGTTTGGCGACACCCAGCCGTCTCCGTCGCTTTCGGAGAAGCCAGCGGCCTCCTCGTCGACACTGGCGCTAGGATAAGCGGCATTGAACTCGGCTACCGCGGAGCCGATGTCCTTGGTGATTAAACCGATTTGACCGCGAAAAAACTGCAAATACAATTTTTTTGTACGGATTAATGAATTAACTGCTCTAATTCTTACAATATCAGGCGACACTATAGACGCAGTTGAGTACAGAAAACCGGTATGCAGGATAGATATTTTATTGGTAATTCAATCAAATTAAGAAAATATTAGCGTATTATACTCAAAAACTACTCAAGTAGTTGGATGGGAAACTAAGTTTCTTGGAGACGTTACGATAGGATAGGAGACGGGCCATAGACGCTAGAATAACTAGATGGGCCACTCGGCACAGTTGCGTGTAATCTACTTTCAGTTCAGTAGTAGGTTAGACAAGCATTTTACTGTATTTTTGAAGCTAAGACTCATTTATTGGCTCTTACCTCCCAGCTTAAACACTCCAATCGCGTCGCACCTTTACCTCTACCCCACACCCCGCCCCAATTTTTATTGCCTTCCTCGGAATTCCTGCCGAAAGCTGACATGTACATTTCAGTGGACTGGCCAATGTACATTATTGCTGAACCAATTAGCAAGTTGTTTACGCCTGCAAGCTGGGGAGCTTCTAAACTTATCCAAGTCATTTCAGCTGTCTTTATTTTTATAAAATAGCTTATGTATTCTTCTTTGCTACTGAACTTAGTAAAAGCAGTTTTGCTAAGTATATATGCCCGAGTGGCCCATCTAGTTATTTTAGTATCTGTGCGTAGGACAGAAAGTATGTTTACCTTTTTATAGGTCCTGCCATTCTTATAGCTCTATTGATATTCATAAAGCTCTTTGTTTAGAAAATTAGGATTCTAATTAGTACAACGTACCATGCCTAAAAATCATAAAAATGGCACAGCTCGACTTGTCGATTTCATGAATGAGAATGATAAAATAAAATCGTAAAACTCATGAGTCAAGCTGTGCCATTTTTATGATCTTTAGGCTTAGGTCATATGCGTAGCATAAAAATTAACAAAGAACACTAGTTTTCTTAACGAAAAGCTTTATAAATATCAATAGAGCTATAGGAATGGCAGGGGCATTTCAACAAATACACGTTGGATATGCCTCCTATCCAAAGCAAGAACAATTTTTGTGCTAAAAAATTCATATCTCCGCAATGTATTTTTGCGGTAAAATCTGCCTCCAACTAAAATTTTCCAAAAAACGTAGTTTCCCGTCTTAGTCCGACTTTGGTATTACTATGGGTAGCGCGGCTGGTAAGAACTTTAAAGCATACTCTAATTTATCTTAAGTAGGGAATCAATAGTAAAAGAAGTTCAAGATACACGAGAAGGTGCTTCTTAAAAAGCAAAGCGACATTTCTAAAAAAGTAATCAGTGAAAATACCCAACTATAAAAGCACTGAGTTACTTAATCAATACTGCAAACGCTTAAAAAAGATATTGTTAAGTTTTAGCAAGAAAAAAGCCAACATGTTCACGCCACTCTGCTCTCCATTGCGAAGGATTACTAATTGATCAGAAAGACCAAAATAACGTTTAAGATTGGCCGCATTATAACAATCATTGAATGCTAAGCGCAGTCTAAAAGCCACACGTATTAAGTTAAAAAAACGATTCAGGATAATGCTTTGAAATTTTAATTTGCGATCAAATGCGCCGATGCTACTACTGAGTTCCACTACATTAGTAGTTAAAAAGCAAATTCAAACGCATAAAATGTTTCTAATGTTTTAATTATTAAAACTTTTTTATCCGTTATACTCTTTCTCTCTACTGATGACGTCATTATTAGTAGCATCATCCAAGCATCAATTCAAGAAAATTTGGATTTAAAATTCTATAATATCTAAATAATTTCTGATTTTAATAGACTTGAAGTGTTGGTAATTTGTGCTGGACAACAATAATATGGTTGATAGAGATGGGAAACAGTTTGAAAAAAATTTTTGTAGTGAAGTCTTTTAGTTATTTCCATAAGAGAAGAGAAAGTTTAATTGGTCCAGCCAAAACTATTAGGAATGCATATTTAATTTTTCGTTTAAAATGCACTAAGAGAAAAAACTAACAGCTAAATCGCGAGTTTTATTTTTCTTGACTACAAGACAGAGATAATAAGCAATTAACGTGTTGCAATTGGTATTGACCAAGTAATATTTAAATATGATATTTCGATGCAAATCTAATTAATAATTAACATGCATTATAATACTCGTAAAATATAAAGGCAATGCTTAAATAAGGAATAATATATTGTAATTCATTTTTACGTAAGTTATAACAGTAAATAATATAAGATAATAATATTTAAAATATCCGATAATATGAAACTTTATTTTACAAAAAAGAGCCAAGCAGATGATTATTAAACTAGCTACACATTTTTTATTAAATCTAATCTGTTTCCTAATTTCGCTCAACACATGGTCGCCAGCAGTTAGCGGTCATAAACTTACTGAATTGCAAAAGTCCGAAAATATCTGCAAATAAATAATGATTAATAACGAGTTTATAAATAATTAAAAAAATTAAATAAATAAACAGCGTCGATACAGGGTCAATAAATAAGCTTTACATGGTTGGTGTGTATAAATTTCTTTTTACTTGGGTTAGCAGTGAGTTTTGCCCAGCATTTGTTTTGGTGCAATCAATCAGGTTGTAAAATTTGATTTTAAATTATATCGAAAATTGTGTCGTTTGTTTAAATACGATTGTTTATATACAGACACGCGAATGAATATTTTTATAATTAATTTATTTGTCAAACAGATGTTCTAATAACTCTACTTACAGTAGAAATTCAAACATTTTATAATACTTCTGATTTTATAAAGGTCAGCTAAATTTAGAAATTTTTTACTTACCTCAGCTTGTACGCGAATTTGTGCAACGCTGTTCACGCTTGCTAAAGAGTCGCGCATCAGCTGTGCGCCACGAACAAGATCTTCAATTTGTCCTCGAATTACATTTAAACGCTCTTTAGCTACGGCTATGCTAGTTGATGGAGACTGGGGCACAGATGATGGAGCTTGATTTTGAACTGCGACGCTCTGTTGCGGCGAGATGGAATCTTCAATAGCGCCGTCTGTACTGTTGCGGCTTGTTAGTAGACTCTGGAAATTAAAAAAATAAATACAAGCATCCATGCACTCACAGGTAACTTGATGCACTTACTTAAAATAATGCTAAATTAATATAGGAATGCTTTTAAACCGTATTAACAGAAATAAAAACGTACGAAGAACTTGTTCCTAAGGATAAGATAAGTGCAGTTTCCCTGTGTAAATCAGTGTGTTTCTATTTCAGTTTCCATGTGTTTATGGGTGTGTTTCTATTTCAGTTTCCATGTGTTTATGGGTGTGTTTCTATTTCAGTTTCCATGTGTTTATGGGTGTGTTTCTATTTCAGTTTCCATGTGTTTATGGGTGTGTTTCTATCTCAGTTTCCATGTGTTAATGGGTGTGTTTCTATTTCAGTTTCCATGTGTTTATGGGTGTGTTTCTATTTCAGTTTCCATGTGTTTATGGGTGTGTTTCTATTTCAGTTTCCATGTGTTTATGGGTGTGTTTCTATTTCAGTTTCCATGTGTTTATGGGTGTGTTTCTATCTCAGTTTCCATGTGTTAATGGGTGTGTTTCTATTTCAGTTTCCATGTGTTTATGGGTGTGTTTCTATTTCAGTTTCCATGTGTTTATGGGTGTGTTTCTATTTCAGTTTCCATGTGTTTATGGGTGTGTTTCTATCTCAGTTTCCATGTGTTTATGGGTGTGTTTCTATCTCAGTTTCCATGTGTTTATGGGTGTGTTTCTATTTCAGTTTCCATGTGTTAATCAGTGTGTTTCTATTTCAGTTTCCATGTGTTTATGGGTGTGTTTCTATTTCAGTTTCCATGTGTTTATGCGTGTGTTTCTATCTCAGTTTCCATGTGTTTATGGGTGTGTTTCTATTTCAGTTTCCCTGTGTTTTTGTGTGTTTCAACTTTTAGTTTCTACGTGTTCCCATGTACATTTCTTTGTTTTTTGCCTTAGAAGCTGCCTGTTTGACATCAGCTCTCGCGGCAAAAAAGCATGCATATGGCGATCAATCGAAAGAAATTGCAACCCACATATAGGTACATAAAAAGTACAAATTTCCCTTTTAAATAGAAAAAAAAATCACAAAAAGAGGCTGTTGCTTTTTTACTCTCGGTTCAATATTAGTTAGCAGCGCTAAGGACTTCGGTCTTAAAACAAAAAAATTGTTTGACAGATGACTATTTGATTTATGATATTGCAATTGCTCATTAATAAATAGCGGCAGTGCAATACGGCACTGATATTTTTGAACAAACCTCCAATTTTTCATCGACGATATCCAATCTCTCAAGGGCTACAGCAGCAGCTTCTGACACGTCCGCAGGGGTCACCGAGGCGGCGCCACCGACAGTTGACTGGGGCAGCGACGGCTGCTGCTGCTGCTGCTTCGAAGTCGGGCTGCCGTGCTGAGCAGCAGCACCGATCAGGCTGGCCGCAGCGTCGCGAACTTCGCCAACTCGAGACCGAACTTCGGATAGCTCATGCTGGAGATTCTGCGGAGGGGTGAGATAGATAGATAGATAGATAGATAGATAGATAGATAGATAGATAGATAGATAGATAGATAGATAGATAGATAGATAGATAGATAGATAGATAGATAGATAGATAGATAGATAGATAGATAGATAGATAGATAGATAGATAGATAGATAGATAGATAGATGGATAGGTAGATAGATAGATAGATAGATAGATAGATAGATAGATAGATAGATAGATAGATAGATAGATGATAGATAAAGATAGATAGATAGATAGATAGATAGATAGATAGATAGATAGATAGATAGATAGATAGATAGATAGATAGATGATAGATAAAGATAGATAGATAGATAGATAGATAGATAGATAGATAGATAGATAGATAGATGATAGATAAAGATAGATAGATAGATAGATAGATAGATAGATAGATAGATAGATAGATAGATAGATAGATAGATAGAAAGATAGACAGATAGATAGACAGATAGATAGATAGATAGATAGATAGATAGATAGATAGATAGATGATAGATAAAGATAGATAGATAGATAGATAGATAGATAGATAGATAGATAGATAGATAGATAAAGATAGATAGACAGATAGATGATAGATAAAGATAGATAGATAGATAGATAGATAGATAGATAGATAGATAGATAGATAGATAGATAGATAAAGATAGATAGATATATAGATAGAACGATAAAGATAGATAGATAGATAGATGATAGATAAAGATAGATAGATATATAGATAGAACGATAAAGATAGATAGATAGATAGATAGATAGATGATAGATAAAGATAGATAGATAGATAGATAGATAGATAGATAGATAAAGATAGATAGATATATAGATAGAACGATAAAGATAGATAGATAGATAGATAGATAGATAGATAGATAGATAGATAGATGATAGATAAAGATAGATAGATATATAGATAGAACGATAAAGATAGATAGATAGACAGATAGATAGATAGATAGATAGATAGATAGATAGATAGATAGATGATAGATAAAGATAGATAGATAGATAGATAGATAGATAGATAGATAAAGATAGATAGATATATAGATAGAACGATAAAGATAGATAGATAGATAGATAGATAGATAGATAGATAGATAGATAGATAGATGATAGATAAAGATAGATAGATATATAGATAGAACGATAAAGATAGATAGATAGACAGATAGATAGTGGTTTAATGAACTAATAGATGAATGCATGTGATGACTGATTTGAAGTGAATTGCACTTTGTGATAATTACACTAATACTAATCCCGACAACTAACCAGTATAATCGTTCAGTAGTCCCTTATTTAGGGCATAGAATCAGTAAAAATTAAGCTCACCCCATTGAAATGAGTAATTTTCGACGTTAGAAATGACGAAAACTTATTAGTAAACATATTAACTATAATTTTACGCGAACTCTCTGCATGCGCTCTGCAGGAAACTATCTGAATACTCGAAATAATCAACTGGCAGAATATCTCAGGAGGAACTACTCGGCTCCTTTTTAACTCGCAACTGTCAGCTCTATGCATCGCACTTGAACTCTACTATTTATAGATGCCTCTGGCTGCCAATTGCGGACGGGATGGATGGCAGGGTAGGAGGATGAGAGAACGAGGCTGCTTTGGAAGCATCTCACACTTGGCCAATCATCAATCAACTTTTTTTTCTATTCAGCACTGGCTGGGCCTTCCTCAAGTCACAGGACGAGGGAGTTTTGTTTTTTTTTATTATACAGCTGTATGTATATGAAAAACTTCGTTTTTACTCCATAACAGGGGGTTCCGCCTTTCCCGTTGCCTTGAACTATCGATTATATTTTCGCGCACCAGCTCTCGCTTTTGTAATTATTTCTCGGATTTTGCGTAAATTTCGTATTCTTTGTGTTAGCAGTATTTTTGCTTGGGTTTTCTTCATACCGTAGCTACTAGCATATATGCCTGAAGTCTTAAATGTCTCTGCCGATTCTTGACAACCATTTCTTGCTCATTTTTCCTGAGAATCAATCACTTTGTATCCCCTATTGTCCCGTCACTTTAAGTTACATCCTTTGTTGTCCCTTGTTATTATGTCACTATCATTTCTTGTACATTGTTTTAAAGTTACATCATCCTTTATTGTACTTTGTATTAATATGTCACATTACCCTTTATTGTCCGTTGCCTTAATGTCACATTATCCTTTATTGACACTTGTCTCAATGTAACATTATCCTTGTCATTTGTCTCAATGTCACATTATCCTTTATTGTCCCTTGTCTCAATGTCACATTATCCTTGTCATTTGTCTCAATGTCGCATTATCCTTTATTGTCCCTTGTCTTAAAGTCACATTATCCTTGTCATTTGTCTCAATGTCACATTATCCTTTATTGCCCCTTGTCTCAATGTCACATCACCCTTGTCATTTGTCTCAATGTCACATAATCCTTTATTGCCCCTTGTCTCAATGTCACATCACCCTTGTCATTTGTCTCAATGTCACATAATCCTTTATTGTCCCTTGTCTCAATGTCACATTATCCTTGTCATTTGTCTCAATGTCACATTATCCTTGTCATTTGTCTCAATGTCACATTATCCTTGTCATTTGTCCCAATGTCACATTATCCTTTATTGTCCCTTGTCTCAATGTCACATTATCCTTGTCATTTATCTCAATGTCACATTATCCTTTATTGTCACTTATCTATACATATTGTTCTTGATTTCTCCTGCTCATAACATCAGCGTCTATGTTCCAGTCGACCGCGTGTCAATATTATATTTTTTTAGTCTCCTTGTAAATAATAATACACATAGTATAACGAACAGATTAACAAGTACGACTCTAGAAGCAAGCGTGCTTAATGGATACGAAGGCGGGCATTTAAGGTTGTGAGAGTATCTATCCTTCAAGAAACAAGAGAACCACGTACTAGGTAAAGAGGGATTAAGGCTAAGCTGATCAGTGCATATACACACTCGCACACTACACGCTTACAGCATAGTGTGAGCTGATGAAATGAGCCAGCAACTAATATAGCTCAGCACAAATATACTACTTTACTATATTACAGTACTACACAAGCTGAAGCAACCAAAAACAAGGCTTATCACAGATAAGAGAGAGAGGGAGAAAGTGAGCGAAGCAAAGGCCAGTCTCGGTCTCAGCTACAGGTTTAGCCCAACTGATTGATTTGCCTTGCGGGTCCATTTATCCGTCCGGCCATCTATCCAGGTTCTCAGTTATCAATACATTCCACTCTTTTCACAATATACCAATGCAGCTACGAGCAGAAATTCTTTGATAAATCCAAATCAAAATAAGACTGACTGATGCTCGCGTGATTCTGCGCACTTAATGCTTTTATCGAAGGCATTGAGTTCAATCTATCGAGTTCTCGTTGAAAACAAATCGCAGATGCACATTTTTGCCTATGAGAGCCTCTTTCGACGCGAAATCATTGCAGTTTGTGCTTATCTTGGCGTGCAGCTATACTAGTGCGGACTTATGCTAATGCGCGCTTATGCCAGTTCGCGATTATGATACTGCGCATTTATGCTAATGCGCACTTATGTTAATGCGCGCTTATGCTACTGCGCACTTATGCTAATGCGCGCTTATGCTTCTGCGCGTTTATGCTAATGCGCGCTTATGCTACTTTGCGCTTATGCTTCTGCGCGTTTATGCTAATGCACGCTTATGCTACGCGTTTTTGTTAATGCGCGCTTATGCTACTTTGCGCTTATGCTAATGCGCGCTTATGCTACTTTGCGCTTATGCTAATGCGCACCTATGCTTCTGCGCGTTTATGCTAATGCGCGCTTATGCTACGCGTTTTTGTTAATGCGCGCTTATGCTACTTTGCGCTTATGCTAATGCGCGCTTATGCTACTTTGCGCTTATGCTAATGCGCGCCTATGCTTCTACGCGTTTATGCTAATGCGCGCTTATACTACGCGTTTTTGTTAATGCGCGCTTATGCTACTTTGCGCTTATGCTTCTGCGCGTTTATGCTAATGCACGCTTATGCTACGCGTTTTCGTTAATGCGCGCTTATGCTACTTTGCGCTTATGCTACTTTGCGCTTATGCTAATGCGCACTTATGCTTCTACGCGTTTATGCTTATGCGCGCTTATGCTACGCGTTTTTGTTAATGCGCGCTTATGCTACTTTGCGCTTATGCTACTTTGCGCTTATGCTAATGCGCACTTATGCTTCTACGCGTTTATGCTTATGCGCGCTTATGCTACGCGTTTTTGTTAATGCGCGCTTATGCTACTTTGCGCTTATGCTACTTTGCGCTTATGCTAATGCGCACTTATGCTTCTACGCGTTTATGCTTATGCGCGCTTATGCTACGCGTTTTTGTTAATGCGCGCTTATGCTACTTTGCGCTTATTCTTCTGCGCGTTTATGCTAATGCACGCTTATGCTACGCGTTTTTGTTAATGCGCGCTTATGCTACTTTGCGCTTATGCTACTTTGCGCTTATGCTACTTTGCGCTTATGCTACTTTGCGCTTATGCTACTTTGCGCTTATGCTAATGCGCGCTTATGCTAATGCGCGCTTATGCTACTTCGCGTTTTGCTAACACGCGCTCATTTCGGTGTGTCTTAATTTTGATGCACGTTTGATCGGCAAATTCGATGAGCGCAACCCTGACGCGCACTTTTTTCTGACTCGCGCCTCAGCTAAAACGGGCTAAATTTGATGTGCGCGCGTGCTATAAATGCACGGCTTCAGAAGTCTTCATCCACCAACTTGTCAATCAAAAAAGCCAAACTAACACGCTTATGCATAATATTGAAGTGACTTAAGCTACTATAACTATTGAAAGCCATTGTCAGAATTGACTTCCTATCTGTTCTAGAATAGAATTAGCTAATGGATGAAAGGCATTGGAACACAAGTAAACCACAAGGCTACGTGCTTGTTATATAAAAAAGCACTTAGCTTATATACACAAGTATGTAGGAGCCATTCAAGCATTGGAACCAGATCCCTGACCGCACACTCCGGAGCATTTCAATAAAACGAATTTTAATAATTCATATCATCTGGTTTCCGACGCAAAAAAGTTCGAAGCTAGGAGATTTTTTCCGAAATTAAAACCAGATTTCACGGTGGGAATGAAGTCAACACGGCGACAGATTTGGGAATTTTTAAGCTGCATTATTTCCGGGCATCGATTCTAATTCATTTGTTCGGAAATTTGCATTTACGTAATTATTTTTTTTGTTTTTTTTTTCTTTCATATTCTTCTTATGAACGTTCAAGTATAACTACTCGTTTTACGAAAACTTTCCCAGAAAAAATATTTTATACTACTTATAATAGCAAAAAACAAGTAGTGTAAAATGCAAATACAAACAAACTGCATATTTTAACTTTCTGATATATTCCAAGATGTAAAGTTTGCATTGTTTCTGTTATTTTAAACATTGAGTGACAAGGTTGGGTGAGTAGCCTACATTTAGAAGATAGTTAGAGCACACTAGATCGACCAGGTTACTAGACAAAACTTGACAAGATATGGCAGCTCTAGAGTGACAAAGGTTGAGTATACCAGAATGAAATCAATGAGTAGACTAGAGTGACAATGAAAAGTAGACTAGTGTGACAGTGATGAGTAGACTGAAGTGACAATTATTAGACTAGAGTTAAAATGATGATAATACTAAACTAACAATGATGGGTAGAATAGAGTGACAATGATGAGTAGACTAGATTAACAACGATGAGTAGACTAGAGTGACAATTAAAAGTAGACTAGAGTGACAATGATGATTAGACTAGATTAACAATGATGAGTAGACTAGATTAACAATGATGAGTAGACTAGATTAACAATGATGATTAGACTAGATTGACAATGATGATTAGACTAGATTAACAATGATGATTAGACTAGAGTGACAATGATGATTAGACTAGATTAACAATGATGATTAGACTAGAGAGATAATGGTGATTAGACTAGAGCGAAAATAATAATAAGACTAGAGTGACAATGATGATTGGACTAGAGTGACAATGATGATTGGACTAGAGTGACAATGATGATTAGACTAGAGTGACAATAGTGATTAGACTAGAGTGACAATGATGATTAGACTAGATTAACAATGATGATTAGACTAGAGTGACAATAGTGATTAGACTAGAGTGACAATGATGATTAGACTAGAGGGACAATGATGATTAGATTAGAGTGACAATGATGATTAGACAAGAGTGACAATGATGATTAGACAAGAGTGACAATGATGATGATTAGACAAGAGTGAAAATGCTTATTAGACAAGAGTGACAATGATGACTAGACTAGAGTGACAATAATGATTAGACTAGAGTGACAAGATGAATGCTGGAGCAGAAAAGAGCAGCAAATTCAAAGCAGACTCACAGAAATCACTGCCGGGTCAACCAGTGCAGCAGCACGGCCCGACTCAGCCTCTCTAGCAGCCAGCAGCTCCTCAACGAGGGCTTCGATTTCGCTAATCCTGCCGCCGATATCGTCCAGTTTGAGCATCGCAGCAGAGGCTGGGCCAGCCAGAGCTTCATCATCCAGCAGACCGCTAGCAACTTCGTCAACTGGAACATCTTCAACATCGGCAGACGTTGCCTCGGATTCTTTGCGTTCGTGCAATTTCTGTTGTTGCTGCTGCTGCTGCTGCTGCTGTTCCATATCGAAATCCAGATCTGACATTCGAGTTTCAATAGCAAATTTCTTAGTCTCGAATTGCACTATTAACTGCTCGATATCGTCGAATGCGTCAGTAACTGGCGGCAGGTCTTCCGTCAGGTCGCCCAGAGCCTCCACCCGCTGTAGAATAGCCGGAATAATTTGATTGGAAAGATTGTCAAGACGATGCTTCAAATCGCGACAAGTCTGAGCACTACTGCCATTGTCTTCTTCAGCTTCTTTTGCTGGCTGTTGCAGAAATTCATCAGCTGCTTCTAGCCAAGAGCGCAATTGTTGCAGTTCAGCGTCAAGCGATTCTACTAGAGGCAGCGCCTTGGCAAGCTTATCAAGAGCCGGCTGCACCTGTAGGTTTTGTTTTTAGCAATTTATTGTCATTATCGGCTGTAAAAGTTTGCCAGGCCCTAATCAAGTGCATTGTTACTATTTCAATAGAACTTAAAAGAAAGAAACAGCATTATTTGACTGTTTTAAAAAATTTAAATACAGCGACAGTTAAACCTATAGTGCGAATGTGTAAGCGTTTGGACACACACACAGACAGACAGACAGACAGACAGACAGACAGACAGACAGACAGACACAGACAGACACACAGACAGACAGACAGACAGACAGACAGACAGACAGACAGACAGACAGACAGACAGACAGACAGACAGACACACAGACAGACACACAGACAGACAGACAGACAGACAGACAGACAGACAGACAGACAGACAGACAGACAGACAGACAGACAGACACACAGACAGACACACAGACAGATAGAAAGACAGACAGACACACAGGCAGACATCATTAGCATCTTCCAAATCAGTAACCAGACAGACAGCAGTCTAATAACATTAGCAGGGTAACAAAAAACCACAAGAGCCATCGGAATCATTACTAACAGAACAGGAAAAACGGTTCACAAAGAGACAAAATAAACATTTCTGCATTTCATATTTTTAAAAAGGAAGTTGTCAAAGAAAAAAACCTGTGTGCAGAAAGACATGTCCGGTTAAAATTGAACTGAACAATGGGTGCAGCAGCAATGTAATGGCCAGGGGCTAGAAATAGATGAATACACGGAATTTCACTTCTAAACACATTGACTACCCCGCCCGTTGACGGCATGTCAATCAACTGGATAACTTCAATGCAGCGATAGTTTTTGCTGTCGAATATGTACTTTTAAATTTGCATTTTTTAACAAGTAGCTAAGCCATAGTAAGTATATTATATTGTCAGTTTCAACTCCAGTCGCTTTCTAAAAGTACTGTAATTTATCAGGAATAAAACAGGCAGATTAAGCAAAAAGAAAATTTACTTTTATCTGCCATTAGCTTTCTAATTAATCTGTTAAGCTCGGTCTCAACTGTCCAACTCCATTAATATCTATAGAATGGGAACCTGTTTGATGTGGCTCGAAAGAGGTACAGTAGAGAATAATTATATATGCGCACAAGCAGACCTTTTTTGACTATGCACTTTTAACTTGACGAATACTGCCATACTAATAATACTGCTAATGCCATACTAATAATACTGCTAATGCCATACTAATAATACTGCTAATGCCAAACTAATACTACTGCTAATGCCACACTAATACTACTGCTAATGCCACACTAATACTACTGCTAATACCACACTAATAATACTGCTAATGCCATACTAATAATACTGCTAATGCCATACTAATAATAATGCTAATGCCACACTAATAATACTGCTAATGCCATACTAATAATAATGCTAATGCCACACTAATAATAATGCTAATGCCACACTAATAATAATGCTAATGCCACACTAATAATAATGCTAATGCCACACTAATAATAATGCTAATGCCACACTAATGCTACTACTACGACTACTACGACTACTAATATTCTACAATATTTGATAATATGCCCAGAAAAGTCACATATAGCTTGAAATAGAACATATTAAGGAACCCTTGCAAGCTGCACAAAATGCATGTAGGAGTCCTACTCCTACTTGCATAGAAGCCCCTGTAGGAGTATCTGAGAATACAATTCAATGCTCGGGAAGATAATAACGCAGTAGGTTATGCCTAGCTAATTATCATATAATTAGCGCAACCAAATAAAGTTGGCAGACATACTTACTGCCAATTAAAAGTTTATTAAATGTTTAACTTGGCCCTTCAGCTTGTAAAACTAGGGTATACGGCGGGAGTAAATATTAACTCTGTTTTATAGAGATTCCTCGTCACCTACTTAGTGCCTCGCTACATATTTTGTTTTAGATAAAAGAGAAAGATTTAGGAAAATAGCGTATTTATAAGCTTATAGACTTACCTAAATTAATAAATAACTTCAATAGTTGAAACTACTATCGTTGTTGTTCTTTTAAAGATTCGAAAACGAACGTCGTATGATTTAGATAAAATGAGACAGCAGATGAGAGGTGACTAGCGCTTGTACAGAGATATAGATAAAGATTTTATATACGCGCAAGGGATTAGTACTTAAATCCCCATTGGCTTCAGCCGGCCTCGAGCAGGGTGGTGTGGTGGGGGAGGCGAAGCAATTTTTGTAAAGGAAATGAAGAGAGGAGAAGAGAGGTTACGAGAGGGGATTGGCTGCATCCAACCAGAAAAAATGTTTCAGAACGGCGCACGTCACAGTCGAATCCCTGTTGTATTATAAAATCTGGTTGTCAGAAAAAACTGGACAGGGGGTACTAAAATCCCAGCTAATCATCACCGACGAAGGGTTGAGGAAAGAGATGTAGAGTGTACAGTGCTTTTGTATATCATTTCTCATAAATAAGATCTCAGTATTTTAATACTTCAGGAATAATTGACGAAAATAAATGCGAAAAACAAAATTTTCCTAGAAAGAAAATAATTGTTCTTGTGAAATATAAGAAACTTACCAGTTTAACGTGCGCTTCAATCTTTAATTCAAATTGTATTTTTTTAAACAACATTTACGTTTTGAATCAAACTACTTAAAGTAGGTTAAAAGCATGCAAAAAATAAAAAATGTTGCATAAAGAAATTTTCCATGATTCAAGCTACTATAAGTAAAGAAATGAGTTTTAAATCAAAATAAAAAATGAAACTCACCTGCTCCGACAGTCGATCAAACAGGCCTTCTAAACGTCCTAATTCAGCCAATAACCGCTTAGGAAAGTCGACCTGCTTCTGCTCAACCAATTGTTTGCCAGTGGCCACAACGTATTGCAGATCGGGCTGCAGCTCGCTGAGCTGGGCGGACACACTCTGTGGAATCGATTAAATTCATTTGTGATTGACAGTTGAAATTTAATAATTCACGTACAGTGAGTGGCGACTGCCATTATGCTTAGCTAGAGTTTAATCAATATTTCATAGATTAGTCAAGAGGTCTGGATGTTTAAATTTTATATCAACATTAACATCTGGAGCTGAGGTGAGTATTAATCTTCGGTAAATGTACTTTTTAATGTACTTTTAAACTAACAAACCTCACCCAGAAAAAATCATTAAACATCAAAATCCCACAAGAAAAAAGACCGAAAAATAAAAATTTCACTTATAGAATAACCAAACTACAAAATCTCACCCCTAGAAGAACGAAACTAAAAAATCTTACCCCTAGAATAAAGAAACTACAAAATCTCACCCCTAGAAGAACGAAACTACAAAATCTCACCCCAAAAATAACGAAACATCAAAATGTCATCCCTAGAATAACAAAACTACAAAATATTACCCCTAGAATAACAAAACTACAAAATATTACCCCTAGAATAACAAAACTACAAAATATTACCCCTAGAATAACAAAACTACAAAATATTACCCCTAGAATAACAAAACTACAAAATATTACCCCTAGAATAACAAAACTACAAAATATTACCCCTAGAATAACGAAACATCAAAATTTCATCCCTAGAATAAAGAAACTACAAAATCTCACCCCTAGAATAAAGAAACTACAAAATCTCACCCCTAGAATACATAAACTACAAAATCTCACCCCTAGAAGAACGAAACTAAAAAATCTCACCCCAAAAATAACGAAACATCAAAATGTCATCCCTAGAATAAAGAAACGAAACTACAAAATCTCACCCCTAGAACAACAAAACTACAAAATCTCACCCCTATATTAAAAAAACTACAAAATCTCACCTCTAGAACAACGAAATATCAAAATCTCACCCCTAGAATAACAAAACTACAAAATATTACCCCTAGAATAACAAAACTACAAAATATTACCCCTAGAATAACAAAACTACAAAATATTTCCCATAGAATAACAAAACTACAAAATATTTCCCATAGAATAACAAAACTACAAAATATTTCCCATAGAATAAAGAAACTACAAAATATTTCCCATAGAATAACAAAACTACAAAATATTACCCCTAGAATAACAAAACTACAAAATATTACCCCTAGAATAACGAAACATCAAAATTTCATCCCTAGAATAAAGAAACTACAAAATCTCACCCCTAGGATAACGAAACTAAAAAATCTCACCCCAAGAATGACAAAACTACAAAATCTCACCCATATAACAATGAAATATCGAAATCTCACCCCCAGAATAACAAAACCTCAAAATCTCGACCCTAGAATAACAAAATATAAAAATCTCAACCCTAGAAAAACGAAAATACAAAATCTCACCCCAAGGATGATAAAATCAATACAAAATCTCACCCCTAGAATAAGAAAACTTCAAAATCTCATCTCTAGAATAAAGATCACAAAATATTGCCGATACTGCGCTATCAAAAGATCCCGATTAAAAGTCGGGGACTAACCTCGGCAAATTCCTTAGTCCTCTGCACATCCTCCGGCTCAATAGACAGCAAATCCAGCAAATGCAGCCGATCATTCAGACTCTCCAGCTCGCGCCGAACCCGATCCAATTTTGGCTCGAAGTCCGCCGGCCGCTGAAATCTGTTGAACAGTTTGGCCACGTAGTCGAAACTCGCTCGGAGATGGTCGCGAACGCCCTCAAGGCGGAGAGCGGCGTCTTTGTTGCCAGATGACATGTGTCTGGGGGATACAACGGGATTTATATCATTATTAGAAATCTCACCCAGTTTAAATTGATGATTATCCAAAATTTCATGCACTCTAAATCAGTGATTAATTGTAAAAAATCTTAACTATTTTACAATTGATGATTATCTAAAATCTCACCCACTTTAAATTAATGACTATTCAAAATCTCACATAGTTTTGTTTTAATTGATTATCATCCAAAATCTCAACTATTTTACAATTGATGATTATCCAAAATCTCATTCATTTCAAAATGATGATTATCCGAAATTTCACCCAGTTTAAATTGATGATTATCCAAAATTTCATGCACTTTAAATTAGTGATTATTCTAAATCTCACCCAGTTTAAATTGATGATTATCCAAAATCTCACCCAGTTTAAATTGATGATTATCCAAAATTTCATGCACTTAAATTAGTGATTATCCAAAATCTCACCCAGTTTGTATTGATGATTATCCAAAATCTCACCCAGTTTACAATGATGACTATCCAAAATCTCACCCAGTTTAAATTAATGACTATTCAAAATCTCACATCTCACAGTTTTGTTTTAATTGATGACTATCCAAAATCTCACCCAGTTTACAATGATGATTATCCAAAATCTCACCCATTTTAATTGATCAATTATCAAAACACCTCAAAACCACAAAATAAGGTCTTACCTATCGTAAGTCTCATCCAGTTTATTCAAAGTCTCTCTGTGCTGATCAATCTCTGCCCGGAGTCTCTCAGCCTCGTCGGGACAGTCCGCTGCCAGCAGTTCCGCTTCCATTTTGTTGGTCATGAAGTCTTCAGCTACTGGCAGCCATTCTTGCATGGCATTGGTGCGACGCTCCAGGTCTTGGATGCTGTCCAGACTCGAGCTCAGGACCTAGTGGAGATCGAGAATAAAAACATTATGTCCACTGGTTCTTTATAGGTTTGCGGGGTTAGAATATTATTTTATATGCAAGTATTTACGACGCTTATCGTGTAGTTTCAGACAGATTCTTAGAGAGGATTGGAGGGAAATTCCCAAGGGGATTAAGGGGCGATTATCAAGGGGATTAGAGGCTGATTCCTAAAAAAGGAGATCAAAGGGCGACTCTTAAAGGAGATTAGAGGGCGATTCCCAAAGGAGATTGGAGGGCGATTCTCAAAGGAGATTGGAGGGCGATTCTCAAAGGAGATTGGAGGGCGATTCTCAAAGGACATTGGAGGGCGATTCTCAAAGGAGATTGGAGGGCGATTCTCAAAGGAGATTGGAGGGCGATTCTCAAAGGAGATTGGAGGGCGATTCTCAAAGGACATTGGAGGGCGATTCTCAAAGGAGATTGTAGGGCGATTTTCAAAGGAGATTGGAGGGTGATTCTCAAAGGAGATTGGAGGGCGATTCTCAAAGGAGATTGGAGGGTGATTCTCAAAGGAGATTGGAGGGCGACTCTCAAAGGAGATTGGAGATCGATTTTCACGGGTATAGAACGGTGATTTTTACAAATACTAGTTAAAAAACATTCTGCTAACTAAAACAGCAATAAAAAAGACTCACCTCCATCCTATCCTCCACCCTCTGCTTAGCCGAGTTCAACTCTCTAGTATAATCTTCAAACGACTCTACAGCTTTTTTAGCTTTTAATTCGACGTCATCATCATTAGCATCATCCTCAGGTGGCTCTTCTTCGGCAGCTGCAGCAGAATCTGCAGCGGCTTTGGCCGCAGCAACAGACGCTGATGCTTCCTCATTGACGCTGTTCAGCGATTCAGCCAGAGAACGGAGCTGCTCGCGACGAGAACTGCTCGCTTCATCTTCGTATGACGTATTAACCGCTTCGAGTCGTTCCAGATCTGTGCAGTAGTCTTCGGCGTCCAGGTGTTCGCGGCTCATTGAACTGTCCACCTGGACAAGTGAAAAAGAATCAATGAAACACGGAGTTAATTTAGAAAGTCTGAGATGCAGATTTTATTAATCAATTTGCCGCGCTGGGTATAGAGCGGCGGCATTTTGACTTTCGTGGCTGTGAAGAGTCGCATTTAAAAGAGTCAATTTGAGGCGTTTTATATTGTCTGCGACTCTGAATCACTGAGGTTGCGTCTAAAAAGCTCGCATGGGTCGCCATCATAAACCCGAAAAATCACAACTCCGAAAGCACTTCCCATCACAAACCCGAAATATCACAAACCAGAAATATCATAACTCCGAAAAAACAAAATAGTGTTGGAAATTGCTAGAACTCTCAAAGTTATGATATTTCGGGTTTGTGATTTTTCGGGTTTATGATGTGTGTTGATATTTTGTTTTTCGGAGTTGTGATTTTTCGGGTTTATGATATTTCGGGTTTATGATATTTCGGGTTTATGATATTTCGGGTTTATGATATTTCGGGTTTATGATATTTCGGGTTTATGATATTTCAGGTTTATGATATTTCGGGTTTATGATATTTCGGGTTTATGATATTTCGGGTTTATGATATTTCGGGTTTATGATATTTCGGGTTTATGATATTTCGGGTTTATGATATTTCGCGTTTATGATATTTCGGGTTTATGATATTTCGGGTCTATGATATTTCGGGTTTATGATATTTCAGGTTTGTGATATTTCGGGTTTATGATATTTCAGGTTTGTGATATTTCGGGTTTATGATGGAAAGCGCTTTTCGGAGTTGTGATTTTTCGGAGTTGTGATTTTTCGGAGTTGTGATGCCCCCCCCCGCTCGCATGACTGTGCGGGCCAGAAGAGGTGGAGAGAGAGGACACGAAGAGAGAAAAAGAGAACTGATTTAAGAAACAATAGGTGAGGGAGAAAGAAGAGATGAGACGAAAGGAGAGAAGGCATGAACTAGGAGAGGGGAGTGGGGAGAAGAGGAGAGAAGGGGAGAGGGGAGAGGAGGAAATTAGAGAAGAGAAATCCTTATACAGGCCGAATTGCTATTTTGAAGTTTCAAAGCACCCGAAGGCCGGATCCTTCGGGTGCCGGACCCCTGGCCTAGCCATATCAATACGCACAGGTTTAAGAATTAGTTACCATTTTAATTGAAATGCCCAACCCACCCCTAACCGAATGAGTTCAATCCAGCAAAGCAAAACCAACCTGTTTATTAGCCTTGCGAATCCAGTCCTTCTCCAGTTTGAGCAGGCTGTGAAAGCTGTGCACAGCGGTGAGCATGTTAGCTCTCCGTCTAGAGGCCAGCTGGCCTGCCTGGTCAATAATCGATTGTACGCGAGCTTTCAAACTGTCCGGCATTTTATCACCGTAATTGGCCAGATGGCTTCGGCCAGTTTCGGACAGTTCAGCTGCTAGCTGTCCGCTGTTTGACAAGTCGCTGGTGCTGACTGAGCGCGGCTTTGCCTGCTGCTGCTGCTGCTGCTGCTGCTGTGAAGAAGCGGAGTCGGCGGCCGCGGCAGCCGCAGAGAGGCGAGATTCGCTGGAGTCGCACCAGGCTTCCACTGATTGCAGGGCGGCGAAGTTCTGCGGTGCGGTTGCGATTTTGGGGTGGTGTACGAGTGTTAGCACATCGGCACAGGCTCGATTCCAACTGCAGTCACATTAATTTCGGGGTTAAATTGGAACCTCGGCTTGGCTCTGCTCGTGTAGTTAACGCCTTTGAGGGCCGACCCCTTAAGGCACAGTGAAGAGTATATAACAGTTTACAGATATGGGAGGAGGAGAGGAGGGAGAGGAGAGAGGAGATGGAGAGAGGGAAAAAAGAAGAGAAGTAGAGAGACAGAGGAAAAGGGGGGAGGGGGAGAAGGAGAGAGACAGAGGAAAAGGGGGGGGGGAGAAGGAGAGAGGAGATGGAGAGGGGAGGAGGACAGAGGGTGAAAAGGAGAGGGGAAGGGGAGAGATGGATAGTAGGAGGGGTAAGAGGAGAGATAGGAGAGAGGGGGAGGAGAGGGAGAAGGGGAGAGGTAGAAGTAGAGAGGGAGAAGAAGAGGGGGGAGAAGAGAGGGAGAGGGAGAGAGGGGAGAGATGGAGAGGGGAATAAAGATCGGAGACAAAGCAGGATGCGGAGATACCATCCCAGGCCATTGTCCAAACCATAGCGCGCACACAAGCGTTCAGAGATCCAAAGAATCGGTATCAGCAGACAAATAACAGTGATTGAGAAATACTACAGAGACCAGCCTACTCACAAGTAGCAACAAAAACATTTTGCAGCAAAAATTGAACTCAAAAAAGATTCTTTACCTCGAGTCTGGCGCACAGCTCTGCTCGTTGCGCTTCCAACCGCTGCTGCACCGGCGCCAATCCGTTAGCAACCGATTCGGACCTGGCGCTAAGCGCCGCCCGATAATTCTCTTCGCAATAGGCGGCCAGCTCGCCGACTAAATCGCGAACAGCGCTAGCTTTTGGCGCCAGCGCCAGCACGTCGGCAATGGCGCCGTCTAATTCGGCTAGTTGAGATTTCAAATCGGCGCGAGATTCGACGCGAACCAAAGCCAGAGTGTTGGCGAATTCGCTCATGTCCATGGACCAGTTCTCGAGCTCTTGTAGTTGCGACTGAATTGTGAGTTGGTTTTGCGGGATGCTCAGAATCAAGTTCTCATGCATTGAAATACCCCTATCATAATGCATTGAAATACCCCTATCCTAATGCATTGAAATACCCCCTATCCTAATGCATTGAAATACGCCTATCCTAATGCATTGAAATACCCCTATTCTAATGCATTGAAATACCCCTATTCTCATGCATTGAAATACCCCTATCCTAATGCATTGAAATATCCCTATCGAAATGCATTAAAATACCCACATCGCAATGCATTGATATACACTTTATATCAAACATCTTCTCGACATAGAAGCAAGCAACCTATCTAATGATATTAAACTTAGATAATTTTCAAATTAAGCATTTGTGTCCCTATAAAACAGGGGGCGTATTCTGGTGGTCTAACCCTACCCAGGCTCGATTCCAAGTGCAGTCACATTAATCTGAGGCTAAATTGGAATCTCGGCTTGGCTCTGCTTGTGCAATTAACGCCCAGCCTGAGGAACAACCCCCAAGGCACAGTGAAGTGTACATGCCTAACGATAAATAAAGTTAGGGCCGCTGTACACTCCTGTGTGAGTGTGTGCCTGTGCGTATGACTGCGTACGTATCCGCGCGCTTGTGTGCCTGCTCAGGGGAGTCGATTGTGTAACATAGCCGATCGACCCCTTTACGAGCTATATAGATAAGAAATTTGTACGTACACAAGGCCGTGAATAATCTTATGGTTTTTATACTTTCAGTTTCACATTGCGAGGTCAAAGGGGCGCTAATTAGCTATCAGATCAATCAATTTAAACTCAGTTTTTTACAGTTTCTTTATCTTGATATTACAATTAAATTATCGATTGATTGATTCTGCTTATCTTCTGTTATCTCTTGACTTCAATCCCGTTATCAATATCAACCATGGTCAAAATCAGCAACCCTTGCCCCATTCTTATGAAGTCAGTTCACTTTCTTATTAGTATATGAAGCCCTTACTGGCTTAAATGTATTCCTAACATAATTACCTACATTATCGTGTTCAATAAAGTCATTCCTGCACGCTGAAGAGTCGATTGACCCCGTCGGCTGTATGTACTTGTAGATAAAAAATAATACCATTTTATAGCTACTTTATTACCCAATTTCTTTGCGCACTGAGTTTACTATAATTGTAAGATTAAACTATCGATTGAATTCTTATCTTCTCTTATCTCTTGATAGATTATCCTGCAAAATCAGGCCATGTTAGTCATCAGCAAGCAACCCTTGCCCATTTCTCAATCTCAATTAATTTAATTAGAATGCTTAAAGTGCACCAGGGTACACACAGGCCTGTCTATATAAAACCATAGCAGCCAGTAAACTCACGCAAATCTTCGCCCTCTTAGCCACCAGATCGCCGACAAACTTGGCCCGACTCTCCGCTCTGCTAGCCAAATCCGACAAGCGCCGGATGAGCGCCCCGGCAGCTGTCTGCCTGTCTGGCTGGCTGGGGTCCGCTGCCAGACCTTCCAGCCGTGTGAGGCTCTCGCCGCCTCGCCGTTGCAGCAAAGCCACCAGGCTAGTCAAGTGTCGGTGCCGCTCCGTCAGGCCGCCGCCTTCTTCGTTGCCGTCATTGTCCTCATCGGAGGCGACGGCGATTGGCCGGCGAAGCAGTTGAGCAACTTCGTCGCACCAGGCCTCGGTCTCGCCGATCAGGCGCCACAGGGGGTCGCGCTGTTCCCGACTCGCCCGCTTGTGCAGCTCAGCCAGCGCGTCGAAGGTGGCCAGCCAATCGGCGCTGAACTCGGCATAGTCTCGCTCTACTAGCTGCTGAGTTCTCGAGGCTTGCTCGCCAACGTTACTACTAGCGCCGTTGTTATTAGTAGTAGTAGTAGTAGCCTCCCTAGTAGCTGAAGATGCACTGGAGCCTAAGCTGCACTGCAGTTCAGATAGGCGAGTGGCCAAGTCTCGATGCTGAGGATCCAGTTCCTGAAATTGATATTAATAATATGATAGTTATTAGTGATTACAACTGCCCCAAATGGCGAGATGTGCAACTGACATCTCAGTCGAAGGACTGGGGGGTCACCACACACACCCTCAATTACTCCCCAGCTAGCTAGTGCTGGCATCCATTTTACAGCTGGGTAAACTGAAAGCAATGCAGAGTTAAATGTCTTGCTCAATGACACAGACTGTTCCAAGTGGGATCGGGAATCGAACCCCTGACCTTCAAGTCATGAGTCCGACGCTCTGACCACTAGGCTAAAACCCCCCCTAGGCACTCATACATACACACGCTCACACAAGGTGCACAGCGGCTCCGACTAACCCCCTCATCTCTTAGAGGGATTTTTCATAGATCTACAGCTAAAAATACAACAGCTGCCTGACACTGACTGACCTTCATCTCTGCCAGCCTCTCTGCAGCCGCCTCGGCCAGCGGCGCCAGCTGACCGCCTCTCTGCCCGGCCGCGCTCTGCAGGAAGTCCCGCTGACGGTTCAACGCCAGCCTCAGCTGGGTAAGGCACTCGTAGAATCCTCTGACTCGATCGGCCACCGCGGCCCGCCGCTGACAGTCTTGCCACACAGCGCTCAGCTCTGTCCAACGCTGCTCAATCTCTTCTAACAGTTCCTGAATTTCCAAAGCGCTTTCGGCTGGCACGCGACCCTGCGATATGCAGGAATCGCCCAGCTGCCTGACAGCAACCAGACGAAGCTCCCAGGTGTTTAATTCGTCGCGAATATCGTCTAGGAGTAGGCGATGCTGATCGGCTGATAGTTTCTCGGCAGCATCGCCGCTAGCTGCAGCGGATGCTGAGTCCTGCTGAGACTGCTGTTGATGAAGGCTACGCCGACTGGCTTCCATTAGGCTGCTACGAGCGCTGTGTGTTAGCGATGTCAATTCTAGCATTGATTCAATGCGATCGAACCAGTCTAGCAGACTGCGAACCTGTTTGGTTGAGAAAGACAATATTGCATTGTTATAGGAGCCGCAGTTTGGCCCATAGACTATATCGCTGTGACAACCATAGCCAGTCACGAGCCCATAGACGCTAAGGCTTAGACATGCGTCGCAAAATACCCAAATTAAAGCCCGAATTCATGCAACTGCTCTCCTCATACACGGTTTCGGCCATAGACAATCGTCGAAGCATGGGTTGAATAAGATTGGCCGTGTCTTCAATTGAATGCTCTTAAAGCTTCGATAGTTTACCATAGACATTTTTGTCAGAGCTACACTTTGAGAGTGAGGAGAGTTGGTTTTGGGGCTACCCAGTGCGAGTACCATAGACTATTTCATGTTTTCTAACAAAAAACAAAGCGGGAATTGATGAATTTATTGGATAGCCAGGCTAAAAAGCACCGTACAGTTACCATACTATATGATTGTAATCAAGCCATTGATTTCAACTTCGATAACAGAGCTTGAAGGTTATCACCAAAAAACGTATATTCTTTTCCAACCAACCTTATAGTTCAAATCGTCCACTTCGCTATCCCCAAGGTCTTTGTCCTCGCCAGCAGAGTCGCCGCCGCTGCCGCCTCCGCCAGCCGAAATCGGCATCGCCGGTTTTAAATCGCCAAAATCGCCAGCCTTCCATTTGGCTAATTTTTGACGCAGCGCTTCCGCACATTTCGGATTGTCGTGACAGGCTGACGTCACTTCTTCGGCTGTGGTCTCCAGCTTGCGCACGCAGCTAGATAGTGATTTCACCTTCGCTTCTTGGGTATCCGATGAGAACACCTGCGACGGGGAAGGGTTGTTAATTTATGTTACTACTGTCACTAATTAGTTAGCAAGTATTCAGATGAGCAACCAAGTCTACTGACGCTAAGACAGGCATTGTTTGTTTTGTTATTTGGACAGCATTGTTTTCCTGATTTTTATTGCGACACCGTGATCAACAATTAATAATACAAAGAACTGTTTCTTAGAAAATGTTAATGAGGCTGGTTTTCGCCGAAAAAGTACACTACGGAGATATGTTGTGCCTGTCATATAGCTTTATTGATATTCATAAAGTTTATCGTTCAGAAAACTAGGATTCTATGTTAAATTTTATTCTACATACGATTGCACATGTCCTGTGCCTAAACGCCATTAAAATGGCATGGCTTGACTCATTGGTTTTATGAATCTATATTGTCATTCTTAGCTGATTGTGTAACAATATGTGTAACAAAGATAATAAAACAGATTCATAAAACCAAATAGTCGAACTGTGCCATGCATTTTAAAGATTTTTAGGTACAGGGAATGCACGTAGAATACAAAATTAACATAGAATCCTTTTTTTAGAGTTATAAAGAAAGGCACAACATATCAAAAGATGAATATTGAGTCTGCCTCCTGTGGATGGTAACAAGAGTTTTTGTGCTGAAAAAATGAAAACTTCCTATCACTGTAGCGTATTTTTTCGGCGAAAAGCAAAACCGTTCTTCTCCCGTTCTTCTGTAGTCCTTGGAAGAATATCGCTCGAGTACCATAGACAACAGCTATGTCTATAGTCTATGGTTTGACTGTCTCTTTAATATAATGTAACTAAAACTAAAGAAACAAGATCAAAACTGAGAACATTTATCTAGTAAATAAATTGTCCACTATGCCGACTATGCTATGGATGGAGAATTTCCTGCTTTAAAATTGCATCCTTTCTTGCAGAAAATCAGACAATAGAAATTTAAAAAATGCAAAATCATTAACTACAAAAACGTCACAACTCACCACATCTCTAAGCAAGCTTTCATCCTCTTCAAATTGTCTCCAAGCCAGCAAGGCCGATTGCAGATCTGAGAATCGCTCAGAATTATAAGCCATGGTGTCTGTCCATCTAGCAGCCAGGCCTTCGATTCGGGTTTCCGTTCCACTCTCGCCGTTAGCATCGGCGTCCAATACCAGAGCGTCCTGCACTGACGCTACCAGAGCTTCCTGCATCTCCAAGTAGTCTTGAAACTCGCGATGCGATCTCAACTGCCGCTTGATGTCTTCTACAAATGGACCGACGCCGCCCACGGTCTCCTGCTCGATGCGGCCCTCAGCCCAGTGCAGAAATCTGCTTAGCCGTCGAATATCCCGCTCTTGAAGCGCGGCCAGACGCTTTCTTAGTCGAGCCTCTTTAGCAACAGCAGCTTGTCTGAGCGCGTCCCATCGGGTCTGGAGCAGCTGCACCTGCGACTGAATCTCTTTCCTAGCCGGACCGCTCAGCTCTCCGGAGGTGAGCAGTGCATCAGCCAGTTCCAAGACGCACCTGACGTCCTCCTGATTCTCAGTCAGCTGATCTGCAATTGCTTCGTGATCGCGATACTGCCGGCGAGCTTCGCGAACTGTGCTCAACTCGGATTCGGACACGGGCTCCGCTACCCTATCAGCTGGCTGCTGCTGATTCGAGTTCAGTTCGTCGTTGTCAACAACGTCGTCGTTGTCGTCGTCTTGCTCGTCAGCAGCCGAGGCGACAAGATCTTCGGCGTCGAATAGCCATTCGAGGCAACGCTCCAGCGAGTGTTGATAGTCGCGCAATAGTGGCAATTGTTGCTGTTGCTGTTGCTGTTTAAAGAAAAGAAAAAAAAGACAAATTAGTATGCGTGAATATGTATTAAGCAGACGAATATTGAAAATCAAAGACTACAGATAAGAAGACAGAGATGATACAGAAGAGATTAAGCTACCCTGCTGCTGAGTATACCAAAGTGTATTGAAAGACCTGTGGGATAGCAAATCCTACGAAAATATTTTACGGTGTTTCACATCTTAAGAAAGGATTGTATGGTGTTGCACATGCTTCGAACGGATTGTATGGTGTTGCACATGCTACGAATGGATTGTATGGTGTTGTATATCCTACGAATGGATTGTATGGTGTTGTACATCCTACGAATGGATTGTATGGTGTTGTATATCCTACGAATGGATTGTATGGTGTTGTACATCCTACAAAAGGATTGTATGGTGTCGTATATCCTACAAAAGGATTGTATGGTGTCGTATATCCTACAAAAGGATTGTATGGTGTTGCACATCCTACGAATGGATTGTATGGTGTTGCACATCCTACGAATGGATTGTATGGTGTTGCACATGCTACGAATGGATTGTATGGTGTCGTATATCCTACAAAAGGATTGTATGGTGTCGTATATCCTACAAAAGGATTGTATGGTGTCGTATATCCTACAAAAGGATTGTATGGTGTTGCACATCCTACGAATGGATTGTATGGTGTTGCACATGCTACGAATGGATTGTATGGTGTTGTATATCCTACGAATGGATTGTATGGTGTTGTACATGCTACGAATGGATTGTATGGTGTTGTATATCCTACAAAAGGATTGTATGGTGTTGTACATGCTACGAATGGATTGTATGGTGTTGTACATGCTACGAATGGATTGTATGGTGTTGCACATCCTACGAATGGATTGTATGGTGTTGCACATGCTACGAATGGATTGTATGGTGTTGTATATCCTACGAATGGATTGTATGGTGTTGTACATGCTACGAATGGATTGTATGGTGTTGCACATCCTACGTATGGATTGTATGGTGTTGCACATCCTACGAATGGATTGTATGGTGTTGTATATCCTACAAAAGGATTGCATGGTGTTGTATATCCTACGAATGGATTGTATGGTGTTGTATATCCTACAAAAGGATTACATGGTGTTGTATATCCTACAAAAGGATTGCATGGTGTTGTATATCCTACAAAAGGATTGTATGGTGTTGTATATCCTACAAAAGGATTGTATGGTGTTGCACATCCTACAAAAGGATTGTATGGTGTTGTACATGCTACGAATGGATTGTATGGTGTTGCACATCCTACGAATGGATTGTATGGTGTTGCACATGCTACGAATGGATTGTATGGTGTTGTACATTCTATAAAAGGATTGTGTGGTGTTGTACATTCTATAAAAGGATTGTATGGTGTTTTATATCCTACAAAAGGATTGTATGGTGTTGTACATGCTACGAATGGATTGTATGGTGTTGCACATCCTACGAATGGATTGTATGGTGTTGCACATGCTACGAATGGATTGTATGGTGTTGTACATTCTATAAAAGGATTGTGTGGTGTTGTACATTCTATAAAAGGATTGTATGGTGTTTTATATCCTACAAAAGGATTGTATGGTGTTGCACATCCTACAAAAAATCTGCAGGGGTTGCACAACCTACGAAGGGACTATAGAGGATTGCGCGCTGTACAAAAGGACTAACTGTAGAGGTAACACAGAGGTAATGTTTAAAATTAGTGTCAGCATAATACCACAAAAATTTCAAAAAATAAAACTAAAGAAACTTAACACCGAGCTAGCTTTTCACCTATACAAAGAGAAACGCGTGAATGTTGCACTAACACTTTCATGGGCGATATAAAACATATAATTTCCTGCCTTACAATTTTGTTGCTGCACTGCATAGAGCAGATCTCCTAGCTACAGGAAGACAAATTTAAGCATTAGCTGATATGACCAAGTCTACAGGGTAAAATAAAATGCTAAACATCACGATCGAATTCAGATCAAATTTCAACTTTACAAGCGACAATAAAACTATAAAAATCGCGTTCCTTCAGTCGCAGAATCTATTGGTAACCCGCTAACCAACGTAATTCAGTATGAAGACCATATTTACAATTCTCCAAGCACTGTTGTTAACCAACATTCCGACGATTGTATTAGCTGATAGTTCATTTGTAGGACTGCTAAACCCGGCTCTACCAAATACTCAATTCCGACTGTTTCAAAATCAACCAGCCAATTCGCAGAAAGCTTCAGATGAGTTTTGTCGCAGTCAAAGCTTAATGCCTGTTGACGCAACCGAAGTACGCTATGTTTGGAAACAGCTCCCCTATAATATATCATTCTATTTGGGCAGCAAGATTTAAATGACAACTGACTATCCGGAGATCGAACGCGGCGAAGTGTTGTGCTTTCCATTGCGTCGGCAAAGCGGTAAATAACGTTTTAACAGGCTTTTTTGGCTACTTCTAGTAATATTCAGCGCCTATTAAAAAACGTAGTCTAATCAGCTTCAGGGGATTGAAAATTGATTTTGGGGTCCAAAACCTTTACTTTACGTAAGCGGTACAAAGCTAACAAATTAGGAATTAATTTATGCTAGCTCGCATAATGAACTGAATTTTAGGCGTAATTAAATCAGGCCTTATTAATTAACTGCGCAGACAGCTAAGTACATACATGAACCTTGAAACTACGCCCCAGCTACTAGCAGCTGAAGACGGCAAATTTCTAATTAATTAATAGTCCCGTTTGAAAGAAAACACTGTAGCTAGTGCCTCTAGTAAGTACTGCGCATACAAGCCACGTTTTATATGCAACTATATACTCCTATATGCAAACTAAATGTGCATAAAAAGAGAGCATCCAGCACTCAAACTAAAGCAAACTCCATCCAGCCACAGCCTCCGCCCCCCAAGAGAGTTTCATAACGAAATTAAACCTCGATTGATCAATGGGTCAGCGAGTGAAACTTGCTTATTCTGAACCCGCCTACCCCCTCTCAGTTGTGTAGAAAAGTGGAACTTAGCTAACTAAAGAGTTGTATAACTTAGACCGACAGAATCAATCTTTGAAAAGCTTTTGAAAGCTGGCATAGCCAAATGAAGAACTTTTGTAGTTTCCATTTGATTAATAGATTAATTGGTTGATACAAAGAAACACTATACAAACATTCGATTTGGCACACGCAGGCATAAAGCATATCAAGTAAGATGACTTTTTTTGCTTTTCATCTATTGCCGAAAGTCAAGCACCAATCTCGATCAATTTACGAAATAGACAGTTATTCTTTGTGCTCGTTATTCTCCACGCTCTACTGTTCTTGTCTTCGTCACTTCGTCTAACCCAATATTTTTTAGTGGCAGGCGTGCTGCGTGCACCCTGGCGCACTTTAAGCGACATTGTCACATAACCGGCGAGAGGCATTACTGCCCATTCCGCCGACTCCCCTGAGCAGGCACACAAGCGTGCGGATACGTACGCAGTCATACGCACAGGCACACACTCACACAGAAGTGTACAGCGGCCCTAACTTTACTTATAGTTAAGGCATGTACACTTCACTGTGCCTTGGGGGTTGGGGGGGGGGGGGGTTGGCCCTCAAGCTGGGCGTTAATTGCACGAGCAGAGCCAAGCCGAGATTCCAATTTAGCCCCAAGTTAATGTGACTGCACTTGGAATCGAGCCTGGGCGCTGGGACATCAGAGCGCCACCTTAGACCACTAAGACTACGCCCACTCGTCTAATATGAACTATAATTTTTTTTATTAGCTTATCCTACACAATTGAAGACCCTTCCCAAATGTCAGTTTTGTTAGAAAATTCGATTCAATATGCCAACATGCACAACACAAATTAATACTCATTAATTATGCAACCATACAGGTAAAAGCGGCACCAGTCAAAGAGACGCTTTACAAACTGTGCTATACTGGACCGAACCGGGTGGTGCCGCAGGCAGCTGCCTATTCGGAGTGAGCAGCATTCTGTGCAAACGACAGCTTCGACCAACTAGCAAATATGGCAACAGTAGTGGCTGCCTAACTGCGGACAATAGCAACGGTGTACCATCGACAGAGACCGAGGCGGTTAGCAAGAAAACAGACAAGAATACCTTGACAACTATGAGATTTAAAGCTAATGAGCACAGTGTCTGCATGAGTTCACCATTGTTTTGGACACTAACTAGCGGCACAGCTGCTCTATTGTTGTCATTGGCAACGGCTACAATCACTCTGGCTGTGTGTAGCGTTCGATTCCGTAAACGAGTCAATCTAGGCATGGTTAATGACTCGTTCGGCTACAGGTGTCTATCAAGGCAGGCTAGCACACGGCTGATGCTGCAACAGGCAGCCAAACAGCCGTCAACGCATCATCAAGTGGTCGGTGGCGCTAATTTAGAAGCTGATGATTCAAATTCCGGATTTTTTCTTTGAAATTCAAAAACAACTAGTTGACGAATAACGACTAATGCATAAAATTTATTTAGCACAGATTAGCCTGGAACTACTGCTTAACAATGCACCGAAACTTTTTACTCATATATCTTATTATTATAAACAAAGCATAGCTAATATCACAATTTTTTATAATCTCCATAAATAAATCGACATACAACTGGAAAGGATAAAAGCCGAAAACACATTAATAATAATCGTAGACATACGAGCCCAAAAGCTTGCTATCATTGAATTATACATGTGTAACCCTCACCGCCCCCATTCATTCTATCTTTAGTTAGCAGCACGCGCATGCTTATGGCCAAACCCTAGTTAATTTGTCAGTCTATAATAGGCTAGAACAACGCAAGCCGAAACAACCTTTATGATTTATGACCGCCATCATAGCCTCATCGTTGCATGAAAACAGAAGCTTAATACTGCATACACACAACGTAGATTTCTCTAGTTCTGTCAATAGAATTTCTACAGAAATTTTCACGAAAGCCATTGAAAATATTCAATATATACTTAGGTACGATTCAAGTCTTATAACTAATATAAGACAAACCTACATGTAGGAGGTTCTTGTCATTTTAGTAAAGCAAAATAGCTGTTTTATTCTACAAAAAACCCGAAAGATGATGAGTGTTTGCTAAGAAAGGCGATAATGAATTCAGACAGCAGACGCGAGAGAGAGAGAGAGAGAGAGAGAGAGAGAGAGAGAGAGAGAGAGAGAGTGTGTGTGTGTGTGTGTGTTGCGCCTGACTAGCTAACAATCAAATTTTCTTCAGAGAGAGAGAGAGAGAATTCTTCAACTCGTTTCCACACGCATTCGCACACTCATTAGCATAATTTATGAAGTGCTGAGCGACAACATGAAAAAAGAAGAGACTCCTACGAAGGAAGAGTACGTAGAAGATGAAAGTGAGTAGTTACCAGTACAGGCAGGCCCCAACTAACTTAAACTAACATGTTGTTCAAGCAAACAGGAAGAGCAAACAAGAACTAAAATTTTTCTCTTTAGCTAAGGCAGGAAGCTTTGACCAGAAAAATCTACAGCAATTTTTCTTCGCTGGAGCAGAAAAAATTAATAGGCTTCGTAACTTTATAAAAAACGGGCAAGAAGGTTTTTTTTACACTTTTGACGATCTTCAAAATTTAGGCGAATATTTATATATGCAGCTAAAAATGAATAAAGCATCCGAGTTTTTAAAGTAAATTTACATACGAGTTAGGTAACGGGGAGAGAAAGGGGATAGCTGAGGACAAAGAGGGAGAGGGTGGAGAAGAGAGAGAAGACGAGGGAGGAAGACATGGAAGAGAGGGAGAGAGCGGGAAAGAGAGCGGAGGGGGAGAGAGCGGGAAAGAGAGCGGAGAGGGAGAGAGCGGGAAAGAGAGCGGAGAGGGAGAGAGCAGAGAGGGAGAGAGCGGAGAGGGAGAGAGTGAAGAGGGAGAGAGCGAAGAGGGAGAGAGCGGAGAGGGAGAGAGCAGAGAGGGAAAGAGAGCGAAGAGGGAGAGAGCGGAGAGGGAGAGAGCGGAAAAGAGAGCGGAGAGGGAGAGAGCGGAGAGGGAAAGAGAGCGGAGAGGGAGAGAGCGGAGAGGGAAAGAGAGCGGAGAGGGAGAGAGCGGAGAGGGAAAGAGAGCGGAGAGGGAGAGAGCAGAGAGGGAGAGAGCGGAGAGGGAGAGAGTGAAGAGGGAGAGAGCGGAGAGGGAAAGAGAGCGAAGAGGGAGAGAGCGGAGAGGGAGAGAGCGGAAAAGAGAGCGGAGAGGGAGAGAGCGGAGAGGGAAAGAGAGCGGAGAGGGAGAGAGCGGAGAGGGAGAGAGCGGAGAGGGAGAGAGCGGAGAGGGAGAGAGCGGAGAGGGAGAGAGCGGAAAAGAGAGCGGAGAGGGAGAGAACGGAGAGGGAGAGAGCGGAAAAGAGAACGGAGAGAGAGAGAGCGGAGAGGGAGAGAGCGGAGAGGGAGAGAGCGGAGAGGGAGAGAGCGGAGAGCGGAGAGGGAGAGAGCGGAGAGGGAGAGAGCGGGAGAGGGAGGGAGAAAGCGGAGATAGGTAGGTAGAGAGCGGATCCAGGGAGGAAGAGAGCGAAAAGGGGAAGAGAGCGGAGACACGGAGGTCAAAAAAGAAAAGACAAAGAGGATAGAAAGAAATGACGACAGAGGAAGAGAACAAATATCATAGCAATATCATCCAATCTGCCCATCGCTAAAGTGCATGTATTCCGAGAACTAGCATCGACCGCTACCGCTCAGGGGCTCCACCAAGCTCTTATTCACAAGTGTTAACAAGTGTCACCTTATAACATACATAATAAATCACGTTTGAACCAATCGCAATCCTTAGAACACTTACTATTGCAATAGATAGCATTCGAAAGAATTATGAATTACTATCTGGTAAATTGTGGAAGTAAAGTCTAATAAGCATTCAAGTCATGCTTCAGAATGCTAGCCCGAACTAGTAAAATGGACACTATCAGACAGGCACGCCTTTTTAATCAAACATGAACTGCAGAGACTATGCGAGGGAAGTGCATGCCTGCACTTCTTGACACGCTCGACACATTCGAGAGAACAAAAATTCCACAAGGTTCTCATGACGCTATTTAATTGAAGAGCCTAGTTCCTATACTAGTAAATGGACAAGCGCTATAATAAAGCTAATAGAAAAAAACAAGCCCCAGTTGACAGAAAGCAAACAAACAGGAAAAGGAAAACGTAAAAACTATTTTTTTCCAGAGCACAGCTCAAAGATCTAACTATTCAGCGTGTTGTCCTTTAAGCCTAGATTTAAACAATTGAAAAGGTTTTCCCAATTAATTCCGGCTAGAATGGAGAGTTCTTCTAGTCCAAAAAATTGCTGAGGCCACTTCCAACAATAGAAAATATGCATGACAGGAAGTGGAGGCAAAAAAAACAAGTTTTTCGTTATCTCTTCTTCAGGTATTCGTGTATAGCGAGAAACAGACAACGATACGAGTTGTATTTATTAGATACTGCATAATGGCAGGTACAAATGCATTTAAAATCTGGCATAACCATAAGAAGACAGGGAGACACTGAGAAGGAAAGACAGACATTAAGACAGACGGACAGACAGACGGACAGACAGACGGACAGACAGACAGACAGACAGATAGACAGGCAGTCAGATAGGCAGGCAGACAGACAGACAGACAGACAGACAGACAGACAGACAAAAAGACAGAAAGACAGACAGACAAAAAGACAGACAGACAGACAGTCAGACAGACAGACACAGACAGACAGTCAGACAGACAGACACAGACAGACAGTCAGACAGACAGACACAGACAGACAGACACAGACAGACAGTCAGACAGACAAAAAGACAGACAGACAGACAGACAGACAGTCAGACAGACAGACACAGACAGACAGTCAGACAGACAGACACAGACAGACAGACACAGACAGACAGTCAGACAGACAGACACAGACAGACAGACACAGACAGACAGTCAGACAGACAGACACAGACAGACAGACACAGACAGACAGTCAGACAGACAAAAAGACAGACAGACAGACAGACAGACAGTCAGACAGACAGACACAGACAGACAGACACAGACAGACAGTCAGACAGACAGACACAGACAGACAGTCAGACAGACAGACACAGACAGACAGACACAGACAGACAGTCAGACAGACAGACACAGACAGACAGACACAGACAGACAGTCAGACAGACAAAAAGACAGACAGACAGACAGACAGACAGTCAGACAGACAGACACAGACAGACAGTCAGACAGACAGACACAGACAGACAGACACAGACAGACAGTCAGACAGACAGACACAGACAGACAGACACAGACAGACAGTCAGACAGACAGACACAGACAGACAGACACAGACAGACAGTCAGACAGACAAAAAGACAGACAGACAGATAGACAGGCAGTCAGATAGGCAGGCAGACAGACAGACAGACAGACAGACAAAAAGACAGAAAGACAGACAGACAAAAAGACAGACAGACAGACAGTCAGACAGACAGACACAGACAGACAGTCAGACAGACAGACACAGACAGACAGTCAGACAGACAAAAAGACAGACAGACAGGCAGACAGAAAGACAGACAGACAAAAAGACAGACAGACAAAAAGACAGACAGACAGACAGTCAAAAAGACAGACAGACAGACAGACAAAAAGACAGACAGACAAAAAGACAGACGGACAGAGAGAAAGACAGACAGACGGGCAGACAGACAGGCAGACAAATAAACAGATAAACAGACAATGGTCACGGACAGTCAAAAAGTACAAGACTTACCATTGACTTGGGAGCCTCTTCGGCTGGTTTTTCCAGGTGGTCCCCAGCAGCGGCAGCCGCGGCGGTGCCGCCAGCATCGGCCGGCAGCGGCGACTCCGGCGGGGACTGGTTCTCGCTGGCGAAGACATTCTCGCGCACCAGCAGCAGGTAGACTGACACTGATTTTTTGTCAGGCGTTGGCGACAGCAGGAGATCTGGCGGGAAAAGGGATAAGGGAAACGATACTTTAGATTTATTAATTTTTTGGACAATTTTACACAGATTTCGTAGCACATTGTACGTTTATTAAAGGGAGTCTAAAAATCTTCTAGATGAACTTTTTTGGGTTCATTTAAGGTCAATTGAAATTATAGATCCGTAGAATAGAGGAGTTTTCGACTCTGTCAAACATTTTTTGGTTATTTAAGGTAAGAAAGAAACTAGTGTCCGTGATATAAAACAGTTTAGAACAAGTTGGGTTTATTGAAGGTCAAATTCTGTCAAAAATAGAAACAGTTTGGGGTTTATTAAGGTCAACTTCTGGCAAGAATAGAAACAGTTTGGGGTTAATTAAGGTCAAATTCTGTCAAAAATAGAAACAGTTTGGGGTTAATTAAGGTCAAATTCTGTCAAAAATAGAAACAGTTTGGGGTTAATTAAGGTCATTTTTCAAGAATAGAAAGAGTTTTGGGTTATTTAAGTTACACCAGAGCTTAGATCTTTGAGATAAATAGCCTAGCAACTATTCATTGGAGGATATTTAAGGTCAAGCGGTCAAGGTCAAGACCCGTGCGATGAACTTTTATGTTCAAGTGTAATCCTACTTGTACAATCCTAAGATTCTTGGCACACTCACCATCAACATCCAGCAGAGTGGGCACCCCGAACTCAGTTTTAGCCAAATGAAAAGCCAAAGCCAAGTTATCCGCAGGCGGCTTCTTCAATCGCTCATTGAATGCAAGCAGATGGGACCGTGCCGAGTGCAGGATGGCTAGAAATCCGAGTCCATCCTTCCAGCTGACAGTCAGGTTGGCGATGTGCACCCCAGCGTAGCCTCTGCAGCGCTCTTGGCACCACTCCAATAGGGAGCTCTCAGAGTCGTCGCTGTACCAAGCTTGCAGCACAGTCCACACCAGGCCTAGAGTAGCCTTCGGCCTGCCCTGCACCACCTGGTCAGTGTCCAGCCTACTCAGATCGACTCGGAAATTATCCTGCACCAGCTGTTTGCTGCGCTCGATTAGGCGGCGAGCATCTGATTCGGTTGATGAAGCTACCCGACCAGCTTCCGGTATGGGATTAGCGGTCAGGTAGCAAACTAAACAGAAAAGTTTTGTGCCGTCTCGGAGGTCGGTGTACAGGTCCGCCACTTGGAGTCGGCTGTCTGGGTCTTCGAATCCCTGCAATTGCATCAGTGAGTGAAATGAGAATAACTGACTCACCAACTGACTGACTGAATAACTAACTAACTAACTAACTAACTAACTAACTAACTAATTGACTAACTAACTAACTAACTAACTAACTGACTAACTAACTAATTGACTAACTAACTAACTAACTAACTAACTAACTAACTAACTAACTAACTAACTAACTAACTAATTGACTAACCAACTAACTAACTAACTGACTAACTAACTAATTGACTAACTAACTAACTAACTAACTAACTAACTAACTAACTAACTAACTAACTAACTAACTAACTAACTAACTAACTAATTGACTAACCAACTAACTAACTACTAACTAATTGACTAACTAACTAACTAACTAACTAACTAACTAACTAACTGACTAACTAACTAACTCACTAACTAACTAAATGACTAACTGACTAACTAACTAACTAACTAACTAACTAACTAACTAACTAACTAACTAACTAACTAACTAACTCACTAACTAACTAACTAACTGACTAACTAACTAACTAACTCACTAACTAACTAAATGAATAACTGACTAACTAACTAACTGACTAACTGACTAACTAACTCACTAACTAACTAAATGACTAACTAACTAACTAACTAACTAACTCACTAACTAACTGACTAACTAACTAACTGACTAACTGACTGACTGACTGACTGACTAAGAAACTAACTAAATAACTGACTGACTAACTAGCTGTTCAACTCGTAAGCAAAGCGCCTTCACACTTCAGAAGTTTCAAAATTGTTTATTGTCTCACCTTCGTCAATTGATAATTAATCCATCTGGTAAGCACCTTCTTTTGCGTCTCCATGCTCTGCTCTGAAATGGGTTTTAAAATTTTTTTTCGATATTAGAGACTTAAATTAATTGAATTTTTGAAACACTAGATTCATAAAGCACGACACAAATAGCTCGCAGCTTGAGTAAAAAAATAGCAAATCGCTGATTGCACAAAAATAGATGGTAAAAAAAACCACTAGAAACGCCTGATTCATCATTTATTTAATAACACGTCTTGACTTCTATGATTGGATCAGTAAAATTTCAAGAGTGTCGCCAGAGGACAAAGCAAGCAGAAAGACAGAGGCAGTTGAATAAAATTGATATTTCCTCTTCATATTCAACTGATGATATTTCGAATACTTATTCCTGCACATCAAAATTAATATCAATCGCGCCAGGGGCGTCGCCATGGATTTTATTGAGGGGGGGGGGGGGACAAAGCCAAGAATTCAACATACATGGCTAAATTCCTACATTTCCATTATTTTGAGAATCGTGGTGTCACCAATCATTTTGGCGCCGCAGGCACTCCTTTTAGCGCCGCAGGCACTCATGGCATTCATTTTGGCGCCGCAGGCACTCATTTTAGCGCCGCAGGCACTCATGGCATTCATTTTGGCGCCGCAGGCACTCATTTTAGCGCCGCAGGCACTCATTTTGGCGCCGCAAGCACTCTTTTAGCGCCGCAGGCACTCATTTTGGCGCCGCAGGCACTTATTTTACCGCCGCAGGCACTTATTTTACCGCCGCAGGCACTTACTTTGGCGCCGCAGGCACTTATTTTACCGCCGCAGGCACTTACTTTGGCGCCGAAGGCACTTATTTTGGCGCCACAGGCACTCATTTTGGCGCGGCAGGCACTCATTTTGGCGCCGAAGGCACTCATTTTAGCGCCGCAGGCACTCATGGCACTCATTTTGGCGCCGCAGGCACTCATTTTAGCGCCGCAGGCACTCATGGCATTCATTTTGGCGCCGCAGGCACTCATTTTAGCGCCGCAGGCACTCATTTTGGCGCCGCAAGCACTCTTTTAGCGCCGCAGGCACTCATTTTGGCGCCGCAGGCACTTATTTTACCGCCGCAGGCACTTATTTTACCGCCGCAGGCACTTACTTTGGCGCCGCAGGCACTTATTTTACCGCCGCAGGCACTTACTTTGGCGCCGAAGGCACTTATTTTGGCGCCACAGGCACTCATTTTGGCGCGGCAGGCACTCATTTTGGCGCCGAAGGCACTCATTTTAGCGCCGCAGGCACTCATGGCACTCATTTTGGCGCCGCAGGCACTCATTTTAGCGCCGCAGGCACTCATGGCATTCATTTTGGCGCCACAGGCACTCATTTTGGCGCGGCAGGCACTCATTTTGGCGCCGAAGGCACTTATTTTAGCGCCTCAGGCACTCATGGCACTCATTTTGGCGCCGCAGGCACTTATTTTACCGCCGCAGGCACTTATTTTACCGCCGCAGGCACTTACTTTGGCGCCGAAGGCACTTATTTTGGCGCCACAGGCACTCATTTTGGCGCGGCAGGCACTCATTTTGGCGCCGAAGGCACTCATTTTAGCGCCGCAGGCACTCATGGCACTCATTTTGGCGCCGCAGGCACTCATTTTAGCGCCGCAGGCACTCATTTTGGCGCCGAAGGCACTCATTTTAGCGCCGCAGGCACTCATGGCACTCATTTTGGCGCCACAGGCACTCATTTTGGCGCGGCAGGCACTCATTTCGGCGCCGAAGGCACTTATTTTGGCGCCGAAAGCGCTATATTTTGGCGCCTGAAGAAACATTTTTGATTACTATAACGGGTCACAAAGTGGGGTGGGGGGGACAAAGCATTGGCATGTCCCCCCCGAAAGCTTTTACTGGGGGGGGACATGTTCCCCCTGTCTCCCCGGTGGCGACGCGCCTCAATCGCGCATTTAAACACGTTCAAACGCACACTAATTGAAAAAAGTAAATAAGTTTGCGCTAAATGCGAGTAAAGCGTTGCTTGATGACACTTCTATTATTCAGCAAAACTGATTGATAGATTCGAAAGCCATGTCTAGTTAGGCGTGAAAAAAATTATATTAAAAAACACTACATGGCATGCTATACTTGATCTGTACTCGTAGGAGCTAGTCAGATTTTAATAAATCATATCTAATAATCCTATATTAACAAACAATATACGCCTAGATCTAATGTTTTAGCTCGTAAAACGAATTTGGAAAATATAATTAAAAATGGCTAATAAAAAACTGAAACAAAAATTCGATATTTCACAAGTTTATAGATATTATCATTGCTGTCGTTAGGAACTCACCCTCCAGACCAGCTTGCAGAGCGGATGGCAACAGAAACTGGGCCAAATTAAGAAAGGTCAGCATGACCAGTTGGGTTCGCAATCAATATTAACCTACTGAGCTGACTCTGTTAGTTAGCATGCTTTAAATAATCGCTTCAAGAATATTGTTGAGACAAGGAGCTTAATGTTCTTTACAAATACAAGTGGTTTGACAGTACTGCTACATAACCGAGTATTCGAGTATTTAAAGAGAACGACCAGTGTACATTTAGTTTATTATACCGCGTAAGAGATAAGATAGCTAAATAAAAACTCAGATAAATTAAATAGTTAAGAGATTTTCCTAATCCTCTATCTACCAGCCCAACAATATCAGAAGGAATTGCCCACACGATTTCAAAAATATACTTCCCTGGGAAAGGACTTTCCGTGTACGCCTGGAGTGAGTTTGGGAAACAGGGCGAGGGGGAGAGAGAAGGGAGAGTGGAGAGAGACAGAGCTTATAGGCCAAGAGTGCAAGAGCGGGAGTGGAGAGAGAGAAAGAGAGCAACACGAAGGGCAATCGCTAGCAGATGAGCATAGTGAGAAAGACAGGCTCTGGACGACATGATTAGCGGTGGGGAAGCCATGGTCCAATGTACTCAGACCAGCCAACCCAATGCCCGCCTACACGGTGCAAGTTTGCTTCAAGCCCAGCATACACTATATGTATAAATTGCGTATATAACAGGAATACAGTACTGAAAGCAGTGCTTGAGCATCTGGTAGGATTAAATTTCATATCCATATTCTTTAAATATTTCAGTGGTTTAAACTGCAATCAACTTCTGTTTTATTTTTATCTGAATGAATTGTTGCGTTACAACTAAACTTTTATAGAGCCATTAAATTTTTATCAAATTAAGTTCCCAAGAATTTCCTTATTCGACCCCTCTTTAACTGTGACCCCCCCCCCTAACTCTCATTTGACTCTCTTCAACTCACATTTGACCCCTCTGTTAAACCCCACTTGACTCCTTCCTTCAACTCCCATTTGACCCCTCACTTCAACTCCAATTTGACACATCCCCTTAACTCCCATTTGACCCCTCATTTAAACTCCCATTTGACCCCACTCTTCAACTCTCATTTGACCCCTCACTTAAACTCCCATTTGACCCCACTCTTCAACTCCCATTTGACCCCTCACTTCAACTCCCATTTGACACATCTCCTTAACTCCCATTTGACCCCACTCTTCAACTCCCATTTGACACATCTCCTTAACTCCCATTTGACCCCACTTTTCAACTCCCATTTGACACATCTCCTTAACTCCCATTTGACCCCACTCTTCAACTCCCATTTGACACATCTCCTTAACTCCCATTTGACCTCACTCTTCAACTCCCATTTGACACATCTCCCTAACTCCCATTTGACCCCACTTTTCAACTCCCATTTGACACATCTCCTTAACTCCCATTTGACCTCACTCTTCAACTCCCATTTGACACATCTCCCTAACTCCCATTTGACCCCACTCTTCAACTTTCATTTGACCCCACTCTTCAACTCCCATTTGACCCCACTCTTCAACTCCCATTTGACCCCACTCTTCAACTCCCATTTGACACATCTCCTTAACTCCCATTTGACCCCTCACTTCAACTCCCATTTGACCCTTCACTTTAACTCCCAAATTACCCCGTCAACTACTGATTTTTTACTCTTTTAATTACAATTGAGACTTTAAACCGCGCTTTAACTACCTATTAAAAATTTATTTAAGTCGATAGTCAATAGGGCGCGATAATACTTATTGTTTATGAACTTGCAAATCTCCCATAATACTAAAACTGGTGCGATGTTTGTCTGTCTGTCTGTCTGTCTGTCTGTCTGTCTGTCTGTATGTTGCAAGTGAACTCCTACAATTCTGGCAAGTCAGCGTCGAAACTTATATGGGAAAACTGCAAATTTTCCGGAGCAGGCTTTAGGCTATTTTAATGAGCTCTAGCTCATTGCTAAGGGGATTAAATATTCAAAAAACTGTACTTTCCCTATCTAATTAGTGTATTTTTCTCGCAGTGAGAGCTCAATATGTCTATGGCCATAGACTAAACTTCAACTTATTGTAGCTTGGATGCTATGAGCTATAAATAAATATTTCTCGCAGTGAGCACTTGAGAAATAATAATATGTCTATGGCCATAGACTAAGCTTCAACTTCTTGAGCTTTTGCTACGAGCTATAAATAATTCGAAATTCAAAATATGAGGATTCGAAAGCATGCTTTTCTGCATAAGGGAAAGATATCAGTTCAACTTTTAATTGCCACTGCGTATTGGAAGGGGATCGGTCGCTGTGTATTGGAGGGTTGAATTAGATTGCGCAATCTTTTTGTTAACTCTAACTGAGACCATGATATTGACTGAATGAGAAAAAAATGTTTTTTTACCGGCCCCCTTCAACACGCAGCTGTGTGTAGCTCTAACCCTAACCCTAACCCTAACCAATGAATTCTGAGAGCTGAGTTCTGTTTGACGGAGAAATTTCGATTGAGTCCAGTTTCACGGAGAGGATTTCTATTTTGCGGAGAGCTGTTGGAAAATGGGATTAGGCTGATGGAGTTCAGGGAATGGAATTCCGGTGATGGGAGTTCTTCCCCTTTCTTCTCCGAAGGAGTTGGCCTCGTTACTTACTAAATTGATTCATTAATGCAGTTTTATCATAATACAGTAGTTCAAAAAATCGATTCAACCTATGCTACTATCCAGTGGAACAAAAGTAGTCAACTTGGTGTCGGAATGTAAATTCTGAGAATTTTTCAGTTTTAGAGAAAAAACCGTCTATATTAATATATTAGTTTACTTTGTAAATTTTCATCTTAGCTATGCACAAGTACTAGCTCTTTAAGGTCTTGCATTTCGGTTGGCGACAAAAAAACAGGTACAAGCGCGCAAAACAGCGCTTTTTTTACCAGACCCTGCGCCAATGCTAATAGCGCCTGCCCCGTGCTAAGATTAATTATACAGTCTAAGGAAGCGTGGCGAGTTTTTTACCTCGCAATAATGCGATTCTAGTATCTACATAGTTTATATAATTATTTCTAGGCTAAATGGCTGTACTGTAGGTAAGAAAAACTAATTAGAATGTCTAATTGAAACACGAGAAGATAGGCTTAATATATATGTATAGAACAAAGGAAATGAACCGATAGAAACCAATGTTAAGGTAGAAGTCCATACATAACTAACTTAGCACTGGTAGAACAATAGATTTGTTATACTTTTTGATTTGATTTTTGATTTCAGTTTGAGCTTAGGAGCAGTTGACTTAATCCAGAGTGGCTCAAGACAACTCAAGACAACTGCTGCCCCTAGTTTATGGTCCCATTTAACTTAGTCCTTTAAGTCTTTGGTTTTTTATTCAAATTGGTGCGTGGCCATAAGCAGCAGATTTTACACAGACAAACCATAGAAAGCCATAGACAACAGAAAGCAATTTGAAGAGGTTACAATGTACATGTATAGTACATATTATAATTAGTAGAAGTGCCTGCACTGGCTCTTTATGGAAGCCATCACTGTCAAGCTGGCGATATGCATTTCGTGATCTAAATAGCTTTATTAACGCTAGCATACTAAATGATAGGGAATAAAACTTGGATTTTATGGTCACTAATTAAGTTAATAATAAAGATGCACCCATCTGTCACAGGTTAAGACAGAGGCCTGCATATAAAGCTGTAAGACAGATGTATTGTTATGTGCAGGCGCATGCACATTTTAGCATATCTTATCTCAAGCATGTATTCTCCTTTAGATACAGTTTTCCATGGAATGTCAAAGATATAAGGACAAAGATTGAATATCATTGAAGCTGAACGTCACTTTTAGCGGTTTGTATAGCTTGTGTAACTCTATGATTGACCTATTTCTTTTATTTACTGTCCACATCTCTTGAATCACCGAGGGTAAATCTTCTGAAGTTGGTGATGTTTTAAAGAAGACAGTTGCCGCTTTCGAATGCCCCCAAAATCATGTAGGCTATTTCATTTAAATATAGCTAAACAACACTTGGACAACATTCGACCGAGCATATGATCTTTCCGCATTTAGAGTTAGGCATGCTTGTAGCAATAATATCAAAGTAACTCTATAGCCTCCGAGTCCTTCTCGCCCTGTCAAGATCGACACAAAAATTGACATTTTTCCCGCGACATTCTACACACGCATATACAGTCGTAGTATCACTCGGAGTGAGGAGGAAGTTTCACTACACACGAATTGCACTGCATTTCATATGTACACATGTAATACAGGCATGGCAATGTCATATATGTTGATACTTTTTTACGCTACCCAGAAGCACAACACAACGTTCCCAAGAGAGCTTCCAACAAAATCATTAAGAATTAATGCGCCTGTCGCACTTGCTAGCTATACTATCATCGATTTTAGTTGCAAGAAAACTCGAATATTTATCATTTAGAATAGTTCGTATAATAACTATAAAGATATTTTAACAGAATTAACGACTTTCATTTCTGCAATTCGACATCAAGGCATAGGATTAATATTAACCAACGCGACAAGAAGTTACAGAAGTTCAAAGAGACTTTTGGAAAGTTAATAGCATGGCATATCACGGTTGTCTCTGTCTCATAACGGGTGATGGGCAAATAGCGATTTTATTTGATTTTTAATCTTTTTGTCAATATTACCTCCAGCTGGCATCCTGACTTTCAATTTGGCATTCTGAATTTGGACTTGGGGACAAACCCAGTTTTGTCTGTGCATTTGCAAACCTTAGTTTATACTTGGCTATTCTGTAAGGTCTAATACTCGTAGCTGTGCAAGACAAGAAGAATCAATTAAAATAGTGCAAGTTAATTTGGCACGCACCATCTTATGCATGACCATCGACTGACTAATATACACCTAGCCGAAACGAAGAATCTCGCTACATCGTATACGAGACTCCTAATATACAAAGCTACTTTTTATCGACTGGAACGCGTGATAGGTTAAGAAAAACATTAATCCGATGCGAAACTGAAAGCCTTTTAACTTTCTTATCTCCCCCCCCCTGAATGACCACGAAAGCACGTTCTTTTCTAGATAGCCTATGAGGAAAAAGCGACTTGCGGTCAGCTTCGTTTCTGTTTCCCTAGGCCAAGGTCGTCCACAGATTTTAAATATAATTTATTACTACAATTCCTTAACATCTGTCACCAGCACTCTATTTTAACCAGTCCTGAAGATCAAATTACTCCTGGAGATCTTCACAGCGAATGAAGATCGTGAACGCTTAAACTTTAGCTACATTGTACATGCTTAATGGACAAAATAATGCACGTTAAAACTTAACGCTACCCTAACAACAAAATTGTTTACAAATCAATCACGAAACGGGAGGGGTGAATATCCTAAGCCAAAAATTGCAAATTCAATATTCATAATTTGTTTAACTGAATTCTAGTATAGGTCTAGCATAGATCTACCCAGCGTTTGCTTACAGCGAATTTTGCAGCGCAGTAAGAAAAAATTCACGTGATTTTTGATACAATCAGTCAGCCACGTAGCGAAGGTAATCAAGGAAAAAATCTTTATATGCGAGGTGAAAAAGACGTTCATATATACTGCTGGGCAATCATCTTACTCAGCAGTCTCTTGCAATGAATAGAAACAGTTTGCTTAGTTCAAGTTAAGTTTAGACCCAGACTGAGGCTGATTGTGGTTGAGTTTTGAATCACACTGAGGCTGATTGTGGTTGAGTTTTGAATCACACTGAGGCTGATTGTGGTTCAGTTTTGAGTCACACTGAGGCTGATTGTGGTTGAGTTTTGAGTGTCACACACTGAGGCTGATTGTGGTTGAGTTTTGAGTGTCACACACTGAGGCTGATTGTGGTTGAGTTTTGAGTGTCACACACTGAGGCTGATTGTGGTTGAGTTTTGAGTGTTACACACTGAGGCTGATTGTGGTTAAGTTTTGAGTGTTACACACTGAGGCTGATTGCGGTTGAGTTTTGAGTGTCACACACTGAGGCTGATTGTGGTTGAGTTTTGAGTGTCACACACTGAGGCTGATTGTGGTTGAGTTTTGAATCACACTGAGGCTGATTGTGGTTGAGTTTTGAGTGTCACTCAGGCTTATTGTGGTTGAGTTTTGAGTGTCACTCAGACTTATTGTGGCTGAGTTTTGAGTGTCACACACTGAAGCTGATTGTGGTTGAGTTTTGAATCACTGACACTGGTGTGGTTGAGTTTTGAGTGTCACACACTGAAGCTGATTGTGGTTGAGTTTTGAGTGTCACTCAGGCTTATTGTGGTTGAGTTTTGAGTGTCACTAAGGCTTTTTGTGGCTGAGTTTTGAGTGTCACACACTGAAGCTGATTGTGGTTGAGTTTTGAGTGTCACACACTGAAGCTGATTGTGGTTGAGTTTTGAATCACTGACACTGGTGTGGTTGAGTTTTGAATCACACTGAGGCTGATTGTGGTTCAGTTTTGAGTGTCACTCAGGCTTATTGTGGTTGAGTTTTGAGTGTCACTCAGACTTATTGTGGCTGAGTTTTGAGTGTCACACACTGAAGCTGATTGTGGTTGAGTTTTGAATCACTGACACTGGTGTGGTTGAGTTTTGAGTGTCACACACTGAAGCTGATTGTGGTTGAGTTTTGAGTGTCACTCAGGCTTATTGTGGTTGAGTTTTGAGTGTCACTAAGGCTTTTTGTGGCTGAGTTTTGAGTGTCACACACTGAAGCTGATTGTGGTTGAGTTTTGAGTGTCACACACTGAAGCTGATTGTGGTTGAGTTTTGAATCACTGACACTGGTGTGGTTGAGTTTTGAATCACTGACACTGGTGTGGTTGAGTTTTGAGTGTCACACGCGAAATCTTATTGAAGCTGATTGAGTTTTCAGTAATGGAGAGAGGCTGATTATGGTTGATTTGACTGTAACTCAATGTGCAAGCATCCGACACTGTTAATTGATTTGAAATTGGTGAAATTTTAAAGTTGAAAAACAGCACAAAAACAAACATTAACACAAAAACAGTATATTAAAATCTACAAACACTTTGAAACAAACTATGGTAAAAAGCACTCCATTTAAATGTAAACCAGATCAAAAAGACTCAATTCACTCACTTTCATCAGTAGAGTCATGGCCAAGAAATCCAGTTGAGTGGTGGCTCTTTGCCATGCCTAACTACACACCAGCAGAAATTGCTTCACTTGCTCCACTGGTATTAGGAAGCATAAACACTTGCAGTTTGTTTAGCAGCAAATATAAAAAATTATCTAGATAATAGTAATGCATATATTTATTTTATATTTTAGGCTACAATTTTACATGTAAATAATTTTCTACAGCCATATTTATAGCTATAATAGAACTTTGCTCTTTAGATAAAAGGAATAGGTTTTACACTTTTTTATATAAAATATTGATATGTATAGGGCCTAAAAAAGTAAATATAAAAATCTTCAAAAAAATTAGCTTTTTGCTTAGGCTTAGAGTAGACATGGCTGAGTCATTTCAGCAAAACCGAAAAACTTAAAAGGACTTTTTTATGTTTTGGTATTTTGACAATAAATAAATAAACTTAATTTTGGGATATATAGTTTAGTTTATATTAAACATTAAAATGTCAATTAATAGTTAATTATTTCTAGAAAATAACTTATAAGTTTAAGATACTTTTAAAATATATATGAAAACTAACTTATGAAATATAAAAGGCTAGGATGGTTATAAATAAATAAATAATAATTAACTATTGATTTTTTATTTTGATTAGAGTTTAACCATAGCTACAGATATGGCTATAGGAATTTTCAGATTTAGAAGTTTTTAGTCAGAGTTTAGATATAGAATTTAGAACTATATTTAGGTCACTAAATAACTTAAGACTTGTAAGTTTAAGGAGCATTAAAGCCATTGATTGGATAGATAACCAATAAGTATAAAATATAGAAAAGTAGAAGTTTTTTAGAAAAGAATGAATGTTGCTAGTTTTAAAGATTCCTAAAAGTAGGAACTCAAAAACAAATATTTCTGATATCACATATGCATTATAGTTAAGATAATAAGGGCTAAAGTTAAGATCAATAAGCTAATAAAAAAGCCACCTAGCAGGCTAGGATTTGCCTTCAAAGAAAGCTAGACTAAAATACAATTTAAGAGGCTTTTTCTACCAAATCTTTAATTGGGAACCAACTGCTAAGCGTACTCATTTTTATGGGTCTAGTATAGGTTAATAGTCCTAGATCTAATCATACATGCGCAACCTCCAAAATTCGGTCGGCCGTGCGACTTAGTTTTAACAAAAATGCGACGTAGTTTTTGGCCAAAAATGCGACTTACATGTAAAAAAAACCCGAAAGCAAAATTAACGCAACTTTGGGTAAACGGCAGGAGTAACTATGACTGTATTATAAAGCCTCGTCAGCTACTTAGTACTACTACTCTGTTTTTTCGGGTCGGCATTTTTGCGACTTCCTTGGTTGGCCGCCAAATCGGTCGGCCGGATCGGCCGACTCGGCCGACTGTTGCGCATGTATGGATCTAATAGACAAGCCCGGTTTCCAAACATGTTTGCCTCAAAATGATGCTTCCAAATATCTTTTTCCAATAGATAACAAGCATTAATAAATAAAGTGGGTTTGAATTAAAGTTCATTTACAGTCATTGACTAAGCCTAGGGGTTACTGGTCAAGTTGGTGACAAGACATTTTGGTGACAACCATTTTGGTGACAAGTTTGGAAACTTCGGTGACAACCTCAGTCGAATCGGTGATACTGCTATAAATTGTTTATGTAATTTAGAGATTTATTGAGCAAATGCAATTTTTATCATCATTTTTTGCTGACATGCATTGCTTTTCCTTTAAAGTCATATTTTGCAGTTTATTTGTTTTTCTTCTTAAAAGTCAATTGCATCGATCAATTTTTGACTATGTACAATATACTGAATAGTGTACCCTGTCCTTATGCAGGTAGCTCTTCTGGCTACTTGGATATTAGTCTGGTTGTTTGTCTCATTTAAATTGCAAAGCACTTACACAATGAATAAAATATAAGAGCTGATCTAGTTTATATGACAAGTGTGCATGCATACATAGAAAGTACATACTCAATAACTGTTTAGTTTTTCTGCTAACTGGGGACTCAGGGGAGAGATACAGGGCAGTGAGTAATTAATTGCTGATAAATATAAAAGAACAACTGTTTTATTTGCATATTTAGACTTGTCATGGATTTATACTTGAGTTGTAGGAAGGTTTGCCTTCTTCAACATAGCCTACTTTTGTGATAGCTGCCACCGCTGGCAGCATAGAGTCTGTGGAACAGGCATGAATGCAAGGACATACTTCTGCTTAAAAAACTAGGAACTTTTCCTTGGCACTGCTTAGAGTGCTCCCATCCTGATGTACATGTACAGCGGCTGGATGATGACTACAAATAGCAGGGTGATGATCGCCAGGTTCAACAGGATGATGACTACAATATGTATCAGGCTGCGCATAATGACTCAGTAATTACTCAATTAGTAAATTTGGCTATATTATACATAGTAAAAAATCGATCAATGCAATTGACTTAAAGAAGAAAAACAAAATAAACTGCAATAATAATTATAAAGAAAGAGCAATTAATACATATAGAGTAAATCTCTAAATTACATAAACAATTTTTGATGGTGTCACTGATTTGACTGAGGTTGTCACCAAAGTTTCCAAACTTGTCACCAAAATGTTTTGTCACCGACTTACCAATAACCAGCCTAGGACTAGTCAATTAGATACAAAACTAGCCTAGTCAATTAATTAAAAAATATAAGCTGAAGGCCTAGTTATTATATTATACAAATCTAAATTAAGAATAAATAGTATTGTGTTTAAATAATTTCATTTTATAATAAGTGACTTTTATTTTAGGGTAAAAGATAGATTATTCAAGATTTTTCATTTGATTTTTAATTTGTGGGGGAAATAGTCATATAATGGATTGCCCTATATGCTTGCCATTCCATTAATAGCCAATTGCAAAAGTTCCCATGCAATTTTCTAATCAAACAAAAAATTATTACAATAAAATATATAGCCCTAGCCCTACAAGCAAAGGTCACAGTTAGAGCAAGACAAATGGAATCACAAAGCCTAAGAGCAAACGAAGTCTGCTCTGTTGGTAGTTTTGGGCACCCCAGCATTGCATAGCAGGCAGTCTACATATTGACAGGTTCAAGCACAGGCTTGACCCTGCCTAAACAGACCCTGGTAAGCACATAGCAGGATATCCTAAACAGGTTGGGGCAATACAATAGCCCTTGGCATAGATCATGTGGCCTTCTAATTTAAGGAATCGTTCTTCTTAGGCCTACTCTAGCCTGAGGCACCTAGGCTAAATGACTTGTCCTGCTTAAATAGGCCTATAATTTATATTGATCCAAATTCAATAGAATAACTGAATAGGCCTAACTTGTTCAATTTTTCTAGGCACTAGGCCTAGGCCTTATCCCAACCTCTGAAACAGTGAAACTCTTTACAAAAGTCTAAAAAAACGAATATGCTGTAACTGTTAAATGAACTTAATTGAATATAGGTCTAGTGAAAGATAATGTTGCAGTGTAAAAAGTGCAATAGCTGGGAATATATTAGACTTAAATGTATACTGAGCTAATGAGCTTGCAACATTAAATCTAAGTTCCTAACCTGCAATATGCTTGTAAATACTTGTAAATCATCCCATATATCAAAAATGGTTTGTCGTTAGGTAGATATATTATGATAACGAAAATTAGTTCTTAGGCATTAATTAAATATTTCACTAAAAATTACAGTCAAAAATGTGCCTTTCGGTGATAGTGTAATCAAACGCAGTAAGACAAATCGTAAAGTCAAAATTGTTTGAAAACAGTAATGTTTACTAAAACTTAACTACTAAAAAACGTGAAGTTTTATTCAACAGCTTTAAGTGTATTTTTTCTGCATTTATAAATACGTTCGTTTTCAAAGTCGGTATATATATAGTTATTGTAACATGATCTCCCGAAAATATAACACAAAAAATTAAAGTTATCCATTGATTATCGTTTTAGGTTGAGAATCAAGCGGAATCTGATGTAAAAAAAATTATAGAACTAGAGATATTTTAGTGTTGAATGCAGCAACTGGTTATGTACATCACTTAATTACTACATAATGCACACATTATTTTAGATTGTAAAAAACTCATTCTAGATTCTAATAGTATTATTAAACGTGTTTTACACAGGGCGTTGCCACCGGGGGCGGGCAGGGTAAGACATGTCCCCCCAGTATAAAAGCTATGGCCGGGGGACATGCCAATTAATGCTTGTTCCCCCCGCCCCACCTTAATTTGTTGACCTAGCTACGTACTATAGCTGATTTGAAATTAAATCATTTTGCTTCAGGGCGACTAAAGATGCGCTGAAGTAATGCCTGCGCGCTGAAATGAGTGCCTGTGACGCCACATTTAAAATGGTGTCTGCAGCACTGAAATAATTGCTGACAACACCGATTCGAAAAAAACGATATTTACACGTAGGAATTTAGTCGATCAACTTAATTATGTACATGTTCAGCAGAATTCTTGGTTTTGATGAAGACGCACTTTTTTCCAAATCCCGCGCTAGCACATGGGCTCTAAACTTACTAGCCTACTAAAAGCAGGCTATGGGCATTTTTATCCTTTTTCTGCGAATTGTCATAGAATCTATACTAGATATAATGTCTGGTCATACTAGTAGTCATAATAACATAGGCGCAGCTTTTTGGGTCATAAATCATCGCTTTCGAAGCTGGTCTGACAGCCACCTGCGCCTCACTCAGTGTTGAGGCGGGCGCCAGATGGTCTGAGAGGATGCGGGCGGTAGCTTTTTTCTCATCATTTTGACAGGCCATCAAGATTTATGAGGTCAGAGCCTATTGTTCGTGTTCACTCAAGCGTGTGACAGCTTTGACAGCTATGCGTTTTACCCCTAAAAGTACCTTGGGATTAGCGATTAGCGATTTCTCTTCATTATCTTCACTTTCTATTTAATAAGAGCTTTCTAATGTATATTTTTTCATTAATTTCTGTCAATCCTACCCGAAAAGTCATAAATCATTTTGTTGCGATTTTGGTTGATTTATGACCGCACCTGTCATCTTTTTACAACCCTGTGGGAACTGATAGGATCTCCCGGTCACGTGATTCTGGGTAGCAACAAGCTTAGCCAATCAGAAAATTCGGCATTCATTTTAACAAAACGGCTCAGCCAATCAGAATCGACGTGTTCCATTATAACAAACTGTGGTCCAGTTGGCGGCTATTTAAACCGGTGTTTTTGGCCCGCTCGAACATCAACCGGCTCTCCCGCGGAGGAACCTTCCCGACATTTCTGGTTCCCGGAGCCCGACCGTCGTTTATTGATACCCCGGATTGCGACTTCCCCCCTCATCATCAAGGACGAGTCCCCCGGTCATCAGCAGCGAACATCAAAGTTAAGATCATCACCTGCTAGCTATCAGCGAAGATTGTGTCAGCATCATCCCGAGTCTACAGCTGCGAAGCATCAAGCCGATTCGGTCACTGTGGATTTCCTGGTCTCCGGCTGTTGAGTTTCTGATTGGTTGGGTGAGAGGCTACCTGGACTTGCTTGATTGGGTGATCCCTTATCTGTCCCCTGTTTCAGTAGCTGAATTAGGCGCACACTTTCGCTCACTTTGTTCAGAGTGCTGTTGCTGAGGCAGAAGTCATTCAATAATACTGCCAGTAGTCTAAACTCCAATTCAATCTGAAGTGTGAAGTGATCTAAGGAGAAGGTTAAATCTGACAGTTATTTTTATCGGTTTATTTCTTTGTTCGCCGATGGCTCAGATGAGTAGCTAAGCTAGTAGGCGCCGGTTACAGTGGACCAATGGCAAGGCAGTTCTCAGTCGATTAATCTATCAAATCAGTGAGCAAAATTGCCAATAGTGCAAAATCGGCGCCAGAGATGTACTCTGTGCACTCTAGGTTCGCCAAGCGGCTCGGGTAATGAATCATGCGGTCTCTGAAGTTCGAGTTAGTCTATCATCAGCGCTATGAGAGGCTAGTTGGCGCGTTGAAGGCCAAAAGTACAATTCTTCGTATTTAGCAATGTAATAGTACATGTAGCTACCCCATAGTCTCGCCACTGCAAGAATCCCCTGCACAAGTCCCCTCTGTACCTGCATGGCCAATGCGATCTAGTCCCAGCAGTGTCCCTTATCATCGGCTATGACTTCGAGATAGACAGCAAAAAGACACTAGTTGGCAGGTAAGTGCAAAGCCCCTTCTAGTCGGAAGCCCGATTTCGAGAGTCCCGGTGTGGTGAGCCAGGGTGCACGGGCTGGTGGCAGCGAGTTAGCTTAGCTGCGGATTAGCTAATTTCTACTTTCAAAGTTCTCCCTGCTCGTCTCTCGCTGTCCCTCTCTTAGCTATAGGACCTAGACTGCTCGCCGCACGATCAAGCTACCATTGGGCTGACCATTTGACAGGAGTGGGGGGCCAGGACTCTAATTGATTTATTTCTGAGACCTGAGGCCCGAAGGCTTCCCTAACAAGGGGGCCGGAAGGTCGAAACCCATCAGTTTTGTCCATCTCCACTACACCATAAAATCCATGGCGACGTCCCTGTGTATACATGTATGTAACGATTAAGGACCTAGCTCTAGGTACTTATAGACTCCTAGTGGTTTTGCAGAGTACGTAGGCTGATAGCTATAGAGATTGTTTATTGTCATATAAATGACCATCATGCAGTTTCTTTTTTAGTGTCTCGGCTACTGAAACTTGTTGCTGAATAACTAAATAAATTGCTGTCAAGCTACGTACTGGTCCTGTCCAACGTCTAAACTGGAAACATATGTACATTACTTTACTACATGTTTGGATATTTAATTGGAACAGCTGATTCCATGTAGATGCAACCCTTGCCCCGGAGTTCGCAATGCTGACACGCCATGAATCAGGATAGCACATATAAAATATTACAAGAAGACTAAGCAGAAATAAATGAGTCTAGCTGGGTGTTGTTGTGCAAGCACAGCAAGCAAGCAAGGGTTTTAGTTGTCCCTGGGGTGGCATTAAACCCCGTACATAAGTGCATGACTGTGTGGTAAACGGTAAAGCTTGCCGCAGCTTTTTGAGGACAAGCTCTATCAAATCTACATGTCAAAAACCTGCAGCTATACATGTAAGTGCAAGGGCGTCGCCACCGAGGGGGGGGGGGCAGGGGGGACATGTCCCCCACTTAGCGCCGCAGCCACTCATTTAGCGCCGCAGGCACCATTTTGGCACCGCAGGCCCTCAGGTTAGCGCCGCAGACACCATTTTAGCGCAGCAGGCACTCATTTTAGAGCCGCAGGTACCATTTTTGTCGCCCTGAAGAAAGTTATTGACTCCATAACAGCTGTCAACAAAGGTACATACATTGGATGAAGCGCATGGTTTTAAGTCCTCAAACTCTATCTGCACTGGTACGCAACCCCCAGTGTAGTAATCTCAGTGTCGCGCTCTGATTGGCTAAGAAAGGGGACGATGCACATGGTTGTGTTACTGGGGTGGTTATTTGTGAGTCATTTTTTAAAATTTGTAAGCAATTTTTCCCGATTTATTACTGTATGCAGCCATTGAAAATAATTCAAGTCATTATAGTCAGTGCACGCGGTACGTGCGTTTTGAGTGAATATCATCATTTATGAATTAGTATTAATATGAAAATAATTTCTTAAAGCCGCGAGTTCACGAGCCATAGTTTTTGGGTCCATTTTGTAGGCTGTTTTAGAAATAAAATTAGTGCGTGGAGAGGCTGATGACAGAAAATCTTGCAGACATTTATAATATTTCTAGGCTTGTAGATTGGATAAGAATAACCGATCAAGTGTAAAAAAAGCAAAATTATGCAATCGTGTTTGGCTGTGCAGTATAAAATATTGATTTGGATGTGAAAAGCCACCTCAGCAATCTAAGCCGACGACCTGGATGCTAGATACGCCGATCGTTCACACGGCCATCAAATAAACACACGTACATGTATTAAAATCGTACATTGGAGTTACAAATTAGCAGCAAACCCCTATTCCTATCATCATTTAAGCAATTACTCCCTTACTCGTATCTTCTATTAAACTGGAATAACCAAATTTTTTTGGGTCTGTGTTATTAGCTACGAGTAGGTGAGAGTGAGATAAATTAGAAAATTAGTGAAAAATCTAGAACTAGCTAATGTTTTAAATTAAAAAAAATACACTCAGAAAAACACAGCCGTGGAGTAAACAGAATAAAACATTTTAACTTGAAAATAAAACAACTTTAATAAAAACACACCTAGACGGTATCGCAACAGTATATAGTACGAGTACCATAAAAAAATAATCGCGAATCCAGGAGGTATGACAATTTAAAAAATGGCTCAAGCTATGACTGTTTAAGTTTGGGTAACTACGAGAGTATTATAGGAACTGTGGGAACTGACGAAAATAACGATAAAGACACTCTACGAGACAAATACTACATGCATTTGTACACCTCACCCTCGATCATAACAATGTATTTGCGAATCATTTTTACAAAATTAGCTTTAGGAAACTCGCTGTGCGTCTGAAGATGGATTTCAATTTGCCAAAAGTATAAAGCTGCTTTGATCTAATTGATGTGGGGCTGATTAGTAGTTAACTTTGCGTTTTATATCCCGGCCAATCAAATAATTAGTTTGTTTTAGTTTTATCTTTTTTGTTTGAAATCCAATTGTTTGTCAATTATACGAGTATCTAGATCATTAATTCCCCATTCTCCAAAATTACTATAAATACGGCCAACTTAAAACGAAAATACGAGAATACCAACTTTTGCTTGAGCTTAAAATCCGCTTAAATTGACTATAAGTTCAAAGAAAATTTAAAGCAGACTGTTGTTAAAGACTTAGTTCTTTGTAAGAATAGGGCAAATTGAGGTCGTGGAGACCCAGAATAGGAGTATTAAAACCGTGTAGGCTATTGATAGTAGGCATTAGGAAGCTTAGAAGCTGATGCTGGAAAACCCTTGATCCCCGAATAATGCGCAATACTTTCGGACTTAGTTTAGGACTTAAGTACAGTGTCCATAACGCTCGGGCACTAATCGCTACCACTAGATTTTTAAGAAATCGAGTGAATTACGAAATTTCCAAGAGTTCTAGCTTAGTGACTAATAGTACGAATTAATTAGGCTGAACGAGGAGGCCTGTAATAGTTTAGTAGAATTTTAGAGATAGACCAATTAAGTAAAATCACACCTGTGACAACTTGGTGGCATTTAGTGGTATAATTCAGGGGACAGAACTTTAGCCCTAGAACAACTTGGTGACTTATTGGTGGGATTTTACACGCAACAGAAGCAATGCATATAGTAAAGGTGATGTATGTACCCTGCATGTAGCGATGGACTTTCGAAAAAAAACCAACAGGCTTTTAATCCACCAGTTCAAAGCAATTTTCTTAAATTGGCGCATCAATAGCGACTTAATAGTTTGCTGTACTTCTTCTTTCGTGATGTTTTGGCGGCTTCCTAAAATTAAAAATAAGTTAATTCGTTTTTTTGAAAATTAGTGGGTAAACTAGACTTAACAGGAAGCGATATCATCAACAGTAAACAAACCAAGACTCACCTGCTGATGCATCAAATCACTCAGCTCAAACAGCTCCAAGTCTGACAGTTCCACACCGGCTTCACTTGTTGGACCCGCCTCAAGCCGTTTTAGACGGGCCGGCAGATGCAGAGGCTTGCCTTGCTTTTGTTGCCTCGATCCGCCTTGCAGAAGGCGACGAACGCAAGCACTTCGAAGATTGCGCAGCACAGTCGGAAGTTGATCTTCTGGCAGACCGTTTAGCAAACGTTGCGCTTTGTTAACCGCGGCTGTACTGTCGTTTGAGTCGCTCGAAGCAAATGGACTATAGCTGCTGGGTGAGTTGCTAACTAGGGCCTCGCGAATTTTCACTCGCGATTGGGCAAAAATAGTCTGCTCAGCTTCCTCTAGAAGCGACAGTGTCTGAAAATTGTACAAAAAACAATTTTTCAAGGCTTCGATTTATTTATTCATAAACTAATTGCTTGTTAGGGCTGTTCCAAACAATGTTTTATATTCGTCGTGTAAATATAACAAGTTATACTCGTTTTACAGTCGAATGAGTTATGTACAAGAACTGAACAACTTTAAATTGAAATAACTATAGGGGGCACGTTAACAAAACTCAACAGAATACATATTAAGAATACGCACCCGTTGGGCCTAGTTATTGATTTTTTTAATGAACTATTCTCAAGAGGGATTAAAATAAGAATGCCACCTTTAGAACACATATTACAATAGACCTATACTTGTACGATACAATACATTTGATGTACTGGTTCAAAGACGGTCTAACAACTCCCCAAGTCCTGCATGCTGAGAAATGCTGGCTCGAACTATAGTAAGGTGGACACAAACAAGAACTGAAGACAATGTGCAAGGAGACTAAATGCAGTTGGACCAACTGTCTATTGTGCAGGATTTTCTCGAACATATGTGCTCGATATATTAGAGAGGAAAATTCTACCAGGTTCTTCTGGCACTACTGGTACTTAATCTATTATATGTAGCTCCTATAGCTACTAGTGAATGGACAAGCTAGCTCTATAATTAAACTAACGGAGAAATAAGACCCCAACAGAAGCAGATAAGAACAGAATAGCGTAAAAATTGTTTCTAGAGCAGAGCTCAAAGATCTGATTATTTTGTTAGGCGCATTCTAAGCCTAGATGATAAGCAGGGTCGGATTAAGGGGGGGGGCGCCCTCCCAAAAATAGCTTGACCAAACATATTGCACCCCCCAAAAGCCTAACCTAAATTTGATTTTTCGCCCCCAAACGCCTTTTTTGCGCCCCTAAGCTTGATTTTTCGCCCCCAACACGCATTTTTTGCTCCCCCTAGCTTTAAGATTGGCGCCCCTTACACTCGTGTTGGCGCCCCAAACTTGGACCCCCCCCCCAAAATGAAACTCTAGATCCGCCACTGATGATAAGCAAGGTTTTGCCCAATAAATTCAGACTAGAGTCGAGTTTTATAAATCGGATGAATGAATTATTACATAGGGGCATATACGAGTAAGTGTTATTGATTATAACTCATAAGTGTATTACTAATGAAATGCTTATAAGTTACAGTAAATAAAAAATCACCTGATTCAACTTCACATCTGCCAGAATTTCGGTGCCCACGACTCCAATACAAGAGAGGTATTCTGCAAGGCCGAGGTTTTCAGTTGATTCCCCTGCCGAAATCTCGAGTCGACGTCGCACAAATCGCAGGGCAGTACAGCAGAGCTCCACCACCCGCGACGCGTGTCCGGCATCTTCGCGACAGTTTCTTTCGACTTCGGCAACATTGGCTTCAGTCAATGGCGCTGGTGTTACAACAGCCTTAAAGTTGGTCACGAGGTCATCGATCGTTGCTTCATCTAGAGACCCAGATGATGCTGATTCTATCCCGCTTGACGGCTCCATTGTTGGTACCCATGGGTCAGCCCGGCCGAAATGAGCTCGTCCTGCTGCAAAAAGTTTTCGCGATATCAACGAAGTCAGCAGGTCCCAGTCTGTTTCGGTATCGAAAGCTGGGGACACGCGCTGGCAAGCAAGACGCGTTAAATCGTTCAGCTCCTCCTGGGAGCACGCTGGGATGTCGTCTGGCCGGGTAATGACATTCGCCTCGCCCATCATGCAAGCAACTTGCAAGCCACCATCGCTAACCGCAAGTTCTACCGGGATACCATCCCGAAGGCGAAGGAGTGCGGCTGCCGTTAGAACACGGTTCACGTCTTTGACAGCTGCTTGAACAAGACGCAGCGCCTCAGATGATTCTGTTAAAAGGCCGAGACTTGCTCGTTGGTCAATCGTATAAGGACACAATGCATTACTTCCATCACAACTGAGAACGTTCCATGCAGCTTGGGCAGCATTCAGCAGTTTTCTCTTTTCCTCAACATTTTTTATTATTTCCTTTACTGTGACGCTGTGCACTATGTCAAGCGAAGCAATCAACAGCTGATGATAACGGATGAGATGACTTGCATGTAGCATTCGGTCAAAGACGGTTGCATTTTCCAACAATAAACCGGCTAGCCGACGCCAGCCTAGACAGTGGGGCTGCTGATCAGGCTGAGCAGAGAGAATTTCGCAATCAAATAGCAACATTACTTCGTTTACACCTGTCGGTGGCAGTAGAGTGGATGTCTCCTCGCCGAATTCCGATTCATCAATAGAATCAATTAGACGCGCATATGCAAATGAATTTTTGCTTTGCTCATCAAATTTGCTCGCTCTTTCATCCAGACGTTTCCGTTTGAACTTCTGAACACTAGCGCGTCTTTGCATAACGTATGTTGAAACAAGTTTCAATAGAAGTTCCGGTGATTGGTTAAAAAACGGTCGCTCGGAGTCACTTTCTCCGGTCAAGATGGCATGCATTAGCCAAGTAGTCTCTTCCCACGAGAGACTAAGACATTTGCGCAAACTGTCAAATTGCTTCTCCAAGTTGAAGGACGATGCTATTCCTGCCTTGACGGACCCTGGGTTTTCAGAGTCAATTAAGGCTGTTGCAAAAAGGCAACTCAAAAATTTGAGTATCGAATGCAAATTTTGAGTCAAACATTTGTTCGGCAGGTCAATGATTTCCTCTCGCAGGTCACTGGTCCAATCCGAGTCACAGTACTGGCACGGATACGTCAAGCTAATATCGTCGGGACAGCTTTGAAACACACAGACGCAGTTGCACAATGAACAACGTCGTACCATTGCCACGTTGCGTTCATTCTCACAAATGTCAAATATCTTTTCGAATCCATCGTCACATTCCAGTAGCATTCGGTTAATTCTGTCGATAACACTCCCTTCACAGAACGGGACATTACTAGCCAGCAGCTGAAGCAGGCATGTCTGATACAATGTAATCAGGCAAACATTTTCACTAGTGCATTGGGGAGTTGAGTTCAAGCATTGGACCAAGCTGTCACGATTTCCGCACAGTAGCTGTATTATTTGACTCCTTTGAAAATTTATTTCGAAGTAGTACACAATTGCTCTCTTTAACTGTACCTCAGAGCTTCGAAGATTTCTATTCGTCCTTAAAAGCCCAACAAGTTCGACATAAGCTCCCATGAATTCCGCCGTCCTGAGACACCTCTGCGCTTCGGATCGTTCTTCGGAAATATTTTGAACAAGCTGTCTGACACCTCGATTATCTGAATTTTCCACAGCACGGGTTAGGCAATTTATCACGTTGCAGCAAAAATCTGCATCGATCCACACAACGAATGGATATCGAAGAGAGTAGTTAGCGATAAATGCTGCTTCTTGGCCGAAACTGAGAATCAAATCTCTTCTAAGGCAGTTCAAATTTGACACTACACTGTCGAATTTCAAAATCCGTTCAACTTCCTCAAGTGTGTAGCGCGTTCTTAAGGTGCGAAGAAAGGCGATCCACACTGGGTGACGCGAGTTCGCCCTGGCCAATTTGTTCAATCGTATCAAAATCTCTTCCTGGTTTACTCCAAAGCAATCGAAGTCGTTAAAAAGTAGGCTCGATTTTTGAACTGACAATTGAAACAATTTCAGCGTGTCTTTCATGCCAATAAGTTCTTCGAAATCCATTTTCGCTAAGCAGTCAATTTTGGGACTGATGTCATCCATAAAGTCAATAATATCTCTTGCGGTTTCATCTGTTTGCGAGTCTGGAAAGCTTTCGAGGAGGGTGAACTTAATTCCATTAATAGTCTTCTTTGGTGCAGATTCTACAATATTTTCAAACAGCTCCAGAAGATCTTTGCGTGATTGGATCATCTTTTCCCACGGTATTGCAACGAAGCACATGGGCAGGCATCCTTTGGAAATCTTTCGAATTATTTCCTCTAACAGGGCCTCGTCAATACTTTCCATTGAAAGAAGAGAGTGGTAAAACGACACCTCCATTGAAAGAAATGCCTTATTCTCATCGCCAGAGTTCCTCAGTGCACTAGTTGAGATACCTCGCCAAAGACGAAGTAGTTCCGCCGGCGTACTTTTATTCATTGCATCAGGAAGTTCAATCTCGCTTCTTTCGATCTCCTGCCATATCGCTTTATCATTTTCTGAACAAGCAAACATGCTGAAGAACCTGAACAGCGCTTCTAGTTGAGGGACGCAGCTAAGAGCATTGTTTGTCCTTGACCTGAGCGTGCCGAGGCAGCTAGTGGTAACACGCAGCCAATCAGAAATGCTTGTTATCTGCAAATGTGAGTAAGTTGCTTTTTCTGGTATCAACAAACAGAGCATGGAATTCAAAGCTTCCAAAACGCAATCGTTGCTGGCGTCTGAGGATTCCAAGTCAGCATGAATACTTGAAGAAACTTGCAGAGCTATCTCACTCGCTTGCTCAGCTGCAATGGTCTGCACGTGATGGTTTACGTTAATCAGGTCAGAAAAACTTTCTTGGTATTTACGAGAAACAGAAAAAATTGTAAATACTGCTTCGTCTATACTGTTGCACTGATCAATTTGCTTGCTCATTATCTTCAGAAGGCTGTCGGTTCGGTCGACAGAGCAGAAATGGTACGAGAGCAGGCAGATAAAGTCTTTATAAACATCACTGTCGGGGGACATTGCTTCAGTTGTAAATACCCTGCCGAGTATACTTGAGAATTCTTTTAGAAAACTTTCCCTGTCATCGGATTTATTTTGGAATATCTGGCAAGCGAAATCAAACAGGAATGGACTGATAGGATAAGTCAGCTTCCGAATGCACTGAACTCTTGATATTCTTTCAAAGTGTGGATCTGACAAGATTTTCTCGAGTACCAGCGGTAAAGCTTTGATTGTAATATCACTTGGAGACTCAATAAAAGCTAGGAGGCCGAACTCCTCCATCAGTTTTAGAATCTCAGTAAGATTATACCTGTACTTTTGCTTCAATTTTTGCACGACAAAGTCTGAGAAGGAAGCAAAGTTCGCCAGCTGTACTGTTTCAAGTGACTGTCTGTTAATCCAATTCTCCTGACTGAATATACTTTTCTCAGAAAGAGCTGGTTTTATGTACTTGTTAGTAATAAAGCTTATCAATGTGGATTTTAAACTTGAATCATCTCGAAGAGCATCTGAAACTCTCTGGTACAAATCAGAACTGCGCAAAGCTTCAGACAGAGACTTCGGCACTGCTTCTCTGTGAACCAATTGCAAGAAGGTCTCATTCGGGTCAAGAATCTTCGATGAATCAGTTAAATCGACTAAAGACTTTAAGTCTAATGTAGCATTCGAATTTAGTTCCTCCACACAGTACAACGACCACGAGGACATCAATGGGTTCCATTTCCACGAGGAGCACACGCCACTTTCTAAGTCCTCTTGCTGCAAGTGTACAATAAATACAATCACCTTTTCAGAACGAATTTGAAAATCGTGACCGTCGCATAGACCATCAATCAGACATCGTGCGTGCAAAATATGACGGGCATCGAGCGAAGGCTTTGTTCTAATAAGAAGAATGCCTTCTTTGTCTCTTTTAAGAAACGTTTTTAGAGAGCCGAGAAGGTCGCTTTCTTGGCGAAAATCAATTAGTCGTTGCTCAGTGACTTCAAAATTTTCAAAGTCATGCAGCTTTTGAATCGATCGATAAAGCGAAAACCGCGTATAAATATACAATCGTTTTACTGGTTCAGATACTTCTTTCATGGCCATTCTGAGTGCTTCGTCAAGGTCTTTAAATAGGCAGTGGCTAAAGTAATGCTGCTGAAACTCCTGATTCTGAGCGGTTTCTCCTTGTTCTGTATAGGACACTCGAAGAACAGCATCTGGAAACATATGCTTGGACATTAGGTATATTATGTCACGCTCTGCTTTGCTGCGATGACTGCTTGAATTACGTAAGCTTTCAAACAGATAAGAAGGAACAAGGTGCTTATCAAAACCTTGAATTGTGTCTACCAGCTTGACTTTCAATGACAAAGATGGAGTGCTTACGACACAAAAGCTCTGTAATAGATTTTCTATTTTTTCTTTAGCATCAATGAGATCCATAGATTTGAGTTTCTCTTGAAAGCAAAGCAACTGTTTCTCAAACCTGTTCAGAAAAGGTGGATCCAACTGGCTCACGCGGGCTTTCTCAACCAGAACAATGCATCTAAAATTCTCGTGAACGGCGCAATTCTGATTGGCCTGAATTCCCATCGCAACTCGACAATATTTGCGCCCAGCATACTCGGAATAGTTTTGATTGAGCATGTCGTACAAGCTGCCATAAATCAAATCGAAATCTTTAAGGATCAGCGTGGTGCCCTCTTCCATGCAGGACATTACTTCGTTGAGCTTTCTGCAAGAAAATTCATCGGAAAACTGGTCCCTTTCGTACAAGCTGCCATGGATTATTCTAAAGTTTCTCTTTGAACGACGCAGTATTTTGCACAGCAGATCAAGGCAGAATTCACCGTCGCACACCAGCATCAAATGCCGTGCTTTCGGATCCGACAAATTTTGCGATATTAACTGCTCCATTTTGGACTCAGTTTTACTCGAAGATCGATTATTAACCGATTTCCACTCGGGGAAAACGGCCGCGAATTCTTTCAGAACAGATTTTAACAAAAACGAGTGACCATTGAAATTACGCAATATGCCTTCTTGTATGGCGTCAGGAACAGCCTTGGAATTTTGGACTTTATCGCAGATATATTTTAGAAGATAATAATAGTCACGCAAGCCGTGAAAATTTTCTGGCGATTGGTCTTTAAAGTGTCGATACGACGCGGTGGCAATTTTTCTAAGGACCTTATCGTCAATGGATTTCAAAGTTTTTTTGCTGCTTTCTGAGCATATTGCCTGTCCAGTACTGAATAGCTCTTCCTCATTCATTTCTGGGCGTGATATATAAATAGCTCGGTTCATTTTAGCTGGATCAAGAGCCCAGTTTGATACGCCGACGACGGATACTTTGCTTCTACAGTTCAAAGAATACTCCGGCTCCAGTAAGCCATGCAGAACCTTCAGCGGATTGAATCTCGATTTTTCTGCTAAACCAATTTCGTCGATTAACACGACGGGGTTAAACTTAGATTTGCCTTCCATTTTGCTTTTCTCTGCTTTTTTAAACACTTTGATGATGCCATCGGAAGTGCTGGTTTCGGAGCCCTGGTAGCTAAAGAATCTCAATGGAGGGAACTGTCGGAACAGTTCATTGACGGAATCTTCACCTCTAAGATTGCTGCGCACAATGTTCATTGCCAGTGACTTTGAGCAACCAGGCTTGCCGATAAGAAAAACAGGAATCTGACAATATATGCAGCTGAATATAACAAAGACGTTCTCTCGAAGAGCAAGATTCTTAGCTGTCTTGCTTGGAATCGTCATTCTGTTGAGTAAATCGAGCTCTTCCTTTTCAAAGATTTCAATCATTTCTTTGGTCGTCAATTCCGTATATTGCTCAAGAATGCTGAGAAAGCGTTTTCGCATCGTGGAATCCATGAGTCTAACGTAATAGCAGATGTAAAGGCCAAAAAGCCATGCGCGTTGAGTTGAGCCATACGATTGTTGGCTGGCTTTATCGATGAGCTCTTTTCGACTAAAGTAATTGGTAAAAAAATTAAAAAATTCACAAAAGCGCCGGATATCCCTCAAACTGACTGTAAACTCAACGTCATCTAGACTCCGAATAAATTTCTGTGCCTCTGAAAGTGAAGCAACTATGTTGTCGATTTGAGCTTTTGAAGCTTTGCTGAATAGTTCACCTATCATTCTGCGAATATAAACCAGCTCATCATTCTCAGTCAGGCGGCCGAAGTCCCACACTAATTCCAGCATAGATTCTGGCAGCGGGTTTACTCGATACACTAATCCTGCCATTTTATCGTCGAGCTCTCTGATCTCAAATCCAGCCGACTGGACGGTACATTTTCGAAGGATGTACGGATTGCAAGCCACAATAAACCTCAGATTGCTGGGAAGCTGACGACTTTGAAGCTTCTTGTGGCAGACAACTTCTTTGAGTAATCCAAGATGCTCGCAAGTGTTTACCTCATCTAAAAACACTAAAACGGTGCCTTCACGGTTTAAGGATTCAGCAAACTGTTTTGTGAGACTATAAGCCACTTTTTCTGCCTTCGATATGAACTCATTGACTTCAGCTTCCGTAATGCCAGCATGGAAGTTCATCACACGTAATTGGCAGTTTTTAGCAGCAGCCAAATAGCGAACGAGACTGGTTTTTCCGCATCCTGTTTCTCCAATGAGTACCACTGGTACATCGGCATCGAGGCGAAGATTAATTAGAATCATTTTCAAAAAGTTGTCCGCAGTCAACACATAGCTTTTAGGCATGCTACGAGTATCGTGCGTGCCAGCCCTCGGTAAATCGGCCACAATTCTTACCAACTTCTCTTGCAGAGTAGTCTCTGCCATGTGCTTAAATTCAACAAGCTGTTTTGACGAGGCACTCTCAAACAGTTCCATAATTTCCGGCTTTACATCGGAATGATTTTGGAAAATTAGCTCCACAGTTGATGTGTCCTGGTTCATGAAGACAGGAAATACGTATGCAAACTGCTCCCAGCAGATCAGTCCTGCTAAGCTAGATTTCTCCCGTTCATTGCCGCGCTCTCGGCTCTCGGTTTGCTGGGCCCTAATTGAAGACACAGACTTGAGCGACAGTTGAAGCGTGGATTGCATTATCAGATTTACCATTTTGCTTCGCATTCCTGTTTTTCCAATAAGACGAATGCCTCTCAAACTAAAGTAAGGGCTTGACGTGAATCTTTTCAGTTGCTCACCGAGGATTCTAATGCAAATCTCAAGCCCTAGAAACGAAACGAAATCGATGGGTTTTGTTCCGTCGTCGAGAGGTCTGCTGAAAAAGTCAATCAGAAGTTTAACGCATTTCTGTCGAGTGATAACCTCAACCGGACTTATTTCAAGTACATCTATTTTGTTTTCGTTGGCAAGCTTCAGGTACTTGCACACAACTTGGATATGCGACATTGGCTCGATGGATACGACAATATTCTGCACATTTTCCCAAGCGCACTTGGAGTCTGAAAGTCGAGAGAAAATGGAAAATCCGTCAAAGAGCTCGTCACTTGAAGTATTCGCTATTTCCAGATAAATTTTGCGCGGCCTAAAAGCAACAACGCATTGCGGCGTAGAAATAGCGTTGCAAAGGGACATTTCAAAAAGAATAGCTTCTAAGTACTCTGGATTCTGTATAACTCCAATATCAAAGTGGATTACACTGCTGTCCATAGCCCCGATCGAGATAAGTTTCTTGATCAGTGCATCCTTGTCGATGGATCCGCTAACATGGATTTGAACTTGTCGGTCTTGGCTTCTAAACAAATGCGCCACGATTTTTTCCGACTTTCCAACAGATGGTCGATCAGATGAGCAGAAGAAGACGTCATTGAAGCATTCTTTAACCAATCGGTTAAGTTTTTCATTAGCAGGCGCTATAGGCTTAACGACACAGTTGCCAAAAGCAGTAAACAGAAGATGCGAATCTGCCGCGCGGCAAAAAATGGATACGCGTCCTTTGTTTTTGCAAAATGTCTGTTCACTGAGTTCAGAAACAAGGGCGTACAGCACATTCTGTTTTAGGTTCTGCGCGTCCAGAATGAAAATGGCCCTCTCTGGAATTTCGGGAGCCCTCTTGACGGCAAGGACAACTTCCTCAGAAGTTGTTTGCTGAGAGCAGAAGACAATTTCGCTGATCCAAGGCGCTTCTTTTTGGCTGCTAATGCAAACATGTAGAAATGTATTGAGCAAATCCTTATCTGAGGGTTGCATTTTGTAGATCACAAGTTTCCCAGCTGGAATGCACATATCTTTATTTCCTAAATTACTGAGATGCTCTAAATTTCGCGGTTTTATCTTTTTCATCTTCTCAAGTTTTAAAAACATTTGTTTCAGCATTCCAGTTAGACATGCGTTCTGGTCGTCTAGAGAACCTAGGCCACGTAGTCTGTCGTATTCCGTATTCTTTCCTAAGCTGATTGATTGAATGGAATTTTTATCAATTCTCATGTAGTAAAGAATGCTTTTCACTCTCTGGATATCGTGATGACTGAAGAAATACAGAAGCAACTGCACAAGGCTAGGACCAAGAACATAGTTTGCAATTGGATGTTCATCCCTCAGCGATGAAAGCAAGGTCTCCCAAGAGCTTTCCGTTGAGTTTAGCAAAGTACCGTATTCAGCTAGCTGGCTAGTTTTTTTACGGATCGTGACTTCTTCGAATAGCGGATGACCCGATTGTACGAGTCTTTGCAGAGTTTCTAAGGCAGACTCCAGCAAGTCAATTAGAGTTACAAAGCTTTGCAGAGCATCATTTTCTAGGTTGGAATTACCTGAATTTTGATGAGTATTTTTCGACAAAAGTATTCTTGACCGATGCTCGATCAATTCAGTTAGAGTGAGGTCCATGTTGTCAGAGTGTACGAACCAGCATTTCACATTACCACAATCGTCAATTTCAATTCCAAATTCGGCGGTGTCAACCTGCTCCGCAAATTCTTTTGCAAGCTTTTTAGACGTAGTTCCTCGAGATCCAAGACTTGCGTGCAGCTTTTTAATTGAATTTATGTTGCTTTGACACTCATCAATGCGATCGATGAGAGTCTTAGCGCACGAGTCAAGTCGCGGCTCTTCTGATGATGAGCTATGATAGGTGATTGACTGCTCCAAAGACTCCAGTAAACTGCGTGCACAAGGGAGATTTGTTAGATTCAGCAGAAAGTGTTTCAATGCGTTCTGTAGCGAAATAAGCGAATTTATTACAGACGGGCTCATGTCATTAGTTGCACTGTCATCTGTGTTGTCTAGCAGCTGCTGTAGATCAGAATTTTTCTGTTCATATAGAAATTGAACAACATCCTTGCAGTCTTTCAATTTTTCCAGAATACGCCAAATGTTTGGATTGATATTTCTAATTGTTGCAAGGTCGTTGTAGAACAGTTCGATGTAATCTCCAAGTGTGGGATCTTTCTGTTGCAAAAAAATTACCATTGCGTTGCTTTCCTTGTCCCTCTGCGGTCTGCTCACAGTCCGGCAGAACTCGCAGCCGTCGGTTCGTTTATTCAGTTTTGTACTGGTGTCTTTCTCGAGAAATTTGTGGGCAAAAAAGTGCAGAGTCTCAAGGCATCTTGTCCAGCCAGATCTCTCTTTAACACTTCTAAGTATCTCGAGTTTGCTTCGCAATGGTGGGCCACTTTGGTACTTAAAAATTTCTCGGCAGTTTGAATTTCTAATTCAAAGTCAATTTCACCCTCTTGAATGTGTCTTTCAATTTGCTCGACCTTTGAATTACGGTGATAAAGCAATGTCCAAAATTTTGCGTAAGATTTCACAGCCTGCGGCAAGTGCTTCTCCAAAATTTCAGTGCAGCTAAGAGACATGTGCTTGAGTGGCGCTTCTTTTGCGCTGCTTAGGCCTGCATTGGCTTCTAGAAATGTGCTTCTAAAAATACACGACTGTATAAGCGTCTTTGCGCGCACCATATTTTCTATTGATCTCACACAAAATACCCTTGTAAAAGGAGCTTCTTTTTCCATTGCACATAGTTTATCGTCACAATTGTCTCTTAGTTCTTCAAACTTTCTTTTCCTGGGCTCGACATCGATAACCGTGATGTTCAGGCCACTGTTCGACTCGGATATTTGGGACAAGAAGTGAAGCAAAATTTCCACTTCGTTTAGATTTGCATTCCAAGAATCTACAGTCCCTCTAGCTCTTTTGATTGAGTCGGCTGTCTTGACATCAACATTCCGACCAAAAGCACATATTAGGTCATCAAGCAAGCCATATGCATCGCCTTCCAAGCGATCAAAAACGCATTCCAGTTCATGAAATTCTTTCAAACTGAAATTTTTGGTCACGAATGGTTATTCAAGTCCACAATTCCTTCGATCGTAGCTTTAGAATTGTCTCGGGCGCTGGATTTTAAGTCTTCAGGACAATTTTTATTGAGAAGCCAGCCCCAGACATGCTTCATTGTAGCATTTCGCTTAGCATGCTACACGGAGACTGTTGGTCCTTTTTCACGTCCAGCACTAAACTCTCGAGAGCTTTGAACAGTATTTTGAAGAATGGCCTAAAATTATGAATGCGTTGAAGGAGTACATGTAGTTCGTATTATTCATAGAGACCAACGCAAAAAGTATACAAAATTAATGTTTAATGGTCGGAAACTACATTTGATTCATATCGATACATGGTACAATGTACAACGCACTTACACGTAGCTTTTTATTTAGTGTGGTTATATAAATTATCATATCATAACTACACTGGGATGCTAAAATTATATCACTCATCTGGTAAAAATTTCACAATAACCTTGTACATGTACGTAGCAAAAACCTGAGGTAACCTTTTGAGTAAAGCTATGAGATACTAATTGGTCAATATGCTTAGCGGTTGTGGAAAGATCGAAAGTGAAAATTGAAACAATCCTTTTACTTAAAAACTTCAAAGGCAAGCGACATATAAGGGTGCATTGTGTGCATCACCCAGAGGGTCTTCAATAAAATGTACTACTGCATTCTGCGACACGACTATGAACCGATGTATTCTGCCCACTGCTTAATTGAACACAATACGCATTGTATTTAACATGAATGCATTTACAGTTTACCTACACATTAGATATAACACATATCACGCATAACGTATAGCACAATAGATTAAAACTCACCTTGACTGAAATTT
>NIVC01000010.1:2277500-2389442 GCA_002269645.1 Macrostomum lignano | reverse complement strand
ACTTAGATTTGCCTTCCATTTTGCTTTTCTCTGCTTTTTTAAACACTTTGATGATGCCATCGAAGTGCTGGTTTCGGAGCCCTGGTAGCTAAAGAATCTCAATGGAGGGAACTGTCGAACAGTTCATTGACGGAATCTTCACCTCTAAGATTGCTGCGCACAATGTTCATTGCCAGTGACTTTGAGCAACCAGGCTTGCCGATAAGAAAACAGGAATCTGACAATATATGCAGCTGAATATAACAAAGACGTTCTCTCGAAGAGCAAGATTCTTAGCTGTCTTGCTTGGAATCGTCATTCTGTTGAGTAAATCGAGCTCTTCCTTTTCAAAGATTTCAATCATTTCTTTGGTCGTCAATTCCGTATATTGCTCAAGAATGCTGAGAAAGCGTTTTCGCATCGTGGAATCCATGAGTCTAACGTAATAGCAGATGTAAAGGCCAAAAAGCCATGCGCGTTGAGTTGAGCCATACGATTGTTGGCTGGCTTTATCGATGAGCTCTTTTCGACTAAAGTAATTGGTAAAAAAATTAAAAAATTCACAAAAGCGCCGGATATCCCTCAAACTGACTGTAAACTCAACGTCATCTAGACTCCGAATAAATTTCTGTGCCTCTGAAAGTGAAGCAACTATGTTGTCGATTTGAGCTTTTGAAGCTTTGCTGAATAGTTCACCTATCATTCTGCGAATATAAACCAGCTCATCATTCTCAGTCAGGCGGCCGAAGTCCCACACTAATTCCAGCATAGATTCTGGCAGCGGGTTTACTCGATACACTAATCCTGCCATTTTATCGTCGAGCTCTCTGATCTCAAATCCAGCCGACTGGACGGTACATTTTCGAAGGATGTACGGATTGCAAGCCACAATAAACCTCAGATTGCTGGGAAGCTGACGACTTTGAAGCTTCTTGTGGCAGACAACTTCTTTGAGTAATCCAAGATGCTCGCAAGTGTTTACCTCATCTAAAAACACTAAAACGGTGCCTTCACGGTTTAAGGATTCAGCAAACTGTTTTGTGAGACTATAAGCCACTTTTTCTGCCTTCGATATGAACTCATTGACTTCAGCTTCCGTAATGCCAGCATGGAAGTTCATCACACGTAATTGGCAGTTTTTAGCAGCAGCCAAATAGCGAACGAGACTGGTTTTTCCGCATCCTGTTTCTCCAATGAGTACCACTGGTACATCGGCATCGAGGCGAAGATTAATTAGAATCATTTTCAAAAAGTTGTCCGCAGTCAACACATAGCTTTTAGGCATGCTACGAGTATCGTGCGTGCCAGCCCTCGGTAAATCGGCCACAATTCTTACCAACTTCTCTTGCAGAGTAGTCTCTGCCATGTGCTTAAATTCAACAAGCTGTTTTGACGAGGCACTCTCAAACAGTTCCATAATTTCCGGCTTTACATCGGAATGATTTTGGAAAATTAGCTCCACAGTTGATGTGTCCTGGTTCATGAAGACAGGAAATACGTATGCAAACTGCTCCCAGCAGATCAGTCCTGCTAAGCTAGATTTCTCCCGTTCATTGCCGCGCTCTCGGCTCTCGGTTTGCTGGGCCCTAATTGAAGACACAGACTTGAGCGACAGTTGAAGCGTGGATTGCATTATCAGATTTACCATTTTGCTTCGCATTCCTGTTTTTCCAATAAGACGAATGCCTCTCAAACTAAAGTAAGGGCTTGACGTGAATCTTTTCAGTTGCTCACGAGGATTCTAATGCAAATCTCAAGCCCTAGAAACGAAACGAAATCGATGGTTTTGTTCCGTCGTCGAGAGGTCTGCTGAAAAAGTCAATCAGAAGTTTAACGCATTTCTGTCGAGTGATAACCTCAACCGGACTTATTTCAAGTACATCTATTTTGTTTTCGTTGGCAAGCTTCAGGTACTTGCACACAACTTGGATATGCGACATTGGCTCGATGGATACGACAATATTCTGCACATTTTCCCAAGCGCACTTGGAGTCTGAAAGTCGAGAGAAAATGGAAAATCCGTCAAAGAGCTCGTCACTTGAAGTATTCGCTATTTCCAGATAAATTTTGCGCGGCCTAAAAGCAACAACGCATTGCGGCGTAGAAATAGCGTTGCAAAGGGACATTTCAAAAAGAATAGCTTCTAAGTACTCTGGATTCTGTATAACTCCAATATCAAAGTGGATTACACTGCTGTCCATAGCCCCGATCGAGATAAGTTTCTTGATCAGTGCATCCTTGTCGATGGATCCGCTAACATGGATTTGAACTTGTCGGTCTTGGCTTCTAAACAAATGCGCCACGATTTTTTCCGACTTTCCAACAGATGGTCGATCAGATGAGCAGAAGAAGACGTCATTGAAGCATTCTTTAACCAATCGGTTAAGTTTTTCATTAGCAGGCGCTATAGGCTTAACGACACAGTTGCCAAAAGCAGTAAACAGAAGATGCGAATCTGCCGCGCGGCAAAAAATGGATACGCGTCCTTTGTTTTTGCAAAATGTCTGTTCACTGAGTTCAGAAACAAGGGCGTACAGCACATTCTGTTTTAGGTTCTGCGCGTCCAGAATGAAAATGGCCCTCTCTGGAATTTCGGGAGCCCTCTTGACGGCAAGGACAACTTCCTCAGAAGTTGTTTGCTGAGAGCAGAAGACAATTTCGCTGATCCAAGGCGCTTCTTTTTGGCTGCTAATGCAAACATGTAGAAATGTATTGAGCAAATCCTTATCTGAGGGTTGCATTTTGTAGATCACAAGTTTCCCAGCTGGAATGCACATATCTTTATTTCCTAAATTACTGAGATGCTCTAAATTTCGCGGTTTTATCTTTTTCATCTTCTCAAGTTCTAAAAACATTTGTTTCAGCATTCCAGTTAGACATGCGTTCTGGTCGTCTAGAGAACCTAGGCCACGTAGTCTGTCGTATTCCGTATTCTTTCCTAAGCTGATTGATTGAATGGAATTTTTATCAATTCTCATGTAGTAAAGAATGCTTTTCACTCTCTGGATATCGTGATGACTGAAGAAATACAGAAGCAACTGCACAAGGCTAGGACCAAGAACATAGTTTGCAATTGGATGTTCATCCCTCAGCGATGAAAGCAAGGTCTCCCAAGAGCTTTCCGTTGAGTTTAGCAAAGTACCGTATTCAGCAGCTGGCTAGTTTTTTTACGGATCGTGACTTCTTCGAATAGCGGATGACCCGATTGTACGAGTCTTTGCAGAGTTTCTAAGGCAGACTCCAGCAAGTCAATTAGAGTTACAAAGCTTTGCAGAGCATCATTTTCTAGGTTGGAATTACCTGAATTTTGATGAGTATTTTTCGACAAAAGTATTCTTGACCGATGCTCGATCAATTCAGTTAGAGTGAGGTCCATGTTGTCAGAATGTACGAACCAGCATTTCACATTACCACAATCGTCAATTTCAATTCCAAATTCGGCGGTGTCAACCTGTTCCGCAAATTCTTTTGCAAGCTTTTTAGACGTAGTTCCTCGAGATCCAAGACTTGCGTGCAGCTTTTTAATTGAATTTATGTTGCTTTGACACTCATCAATGCGATCGATGAGAGTCTTAGCGCACGAGTCAAGTCGCGGCTCTTCTGATGATGAGCTATGATAGGTGATTGACTGCTCCAAAGACTCCAGTAAACTGCGTGTGGCACAAGGGAGATTTGTTAGATTCAGCAGAAAGTGTTTCAATGCGTTCTGTAGCGAAATAAGCGAATTTATTACAGACGGGCTCATGTCATTAGTTGCACTGTCATCTGTGTTGTCTAGCAGCTGCTGTAGATCAGAATTTTTCTGTTCATATAGAAATTGAACAACATCCTTGCAGTCTTTCAATTTTTCCAGAATACGCCAAATGTTTGGATTGATATTTCTAATTGTTGCAAGGTCGTTGTAGAACAGTTCGGTGTAATCTCCAAGTGTGGGATCTTTCTGTTGCAAAAAAATTACCATTGCGTTGCTTTCCTTGTCCCTCTGCGGTCTGCTCACAGTCCGGCAGAACTCGCAGCCGTCGGTTCGTTTATTCAGTTTTGTAGTGGTGTCTTTCTCGAGAAATTTGTGGGCAAAAAAGTGCAGAGTCTCAAGGCATCTTGTCCAGTCAGATCTCTCTTTAACACTTCTAAGTATCTCGAGTTTGCTTCGCAATGGTGGGCCACTTTTGGTACTTAAAAATTTCTCGGCAGTTTGAATTTCTAATTCAAAGTCGATTTCACCCTCTTGAATGTGTCTTTCAATTTGCTCGACCTTTGAATTACGGTGATAAAGCAATGTCCAAAATTTTGCGTAAGATTTCACAGCCTGCGGCAAGTGCTTCTCCAAAATTTCAGTGCAGCTAAGAGACATGTGCTTGAGTGGCGCTTCTTTTGCGCTGCTTAGGCCTGCATTGGCTTCTAGAAATGTGCTTCTAAAAATACACGACTGTATAAGCGTCTTTGCGCGCACCATATTTTCTATTGATCTCACACAAAATACCCTTGTAAAAGGAGCTTCTTTTTCCATTGCACATAGTTTATCGTCACAATTGTCTCTTAGTTCTTCAAACTTTCTTTTCCTGGGCTCGACATCGATAACCGTGATGTTCAGGCCACTGTTCGACTCGGATATTTGGGACAAGAAGTGAAGCAAAATTTCCACTTCGTTTAGATTTGCATTCCAAGAATCTACAGTCCCTCTAGCTCTTTTGATTGAGTCGGCTGTCTTGACATCAACATTCCGACCAAAAGCACATATTAGGTCATCAAGCAAGCCATATGCATCGCCTTCCAAGCGATCAAAAACGCATTCCAGTTCATGAAATTCTTTCAAACTGAAATTTTGGTCACGAATGCGGTTATTCAAGTCCACAATTCCTTCGATCGTAGCTTTAGAATTGTCTCGGGCGCTGGATTTTAAGTCTTCAGGACAATTTTTATTGAGAAGCCAGCCCCAGACATGCTTCATTGGTAGCATTTCGCTTAGCATGCTACACGGAGACTGTTGGTCCTTTTTCACGTCCAGCACTAAACTCTCGAGAGCTTTGAACAGTATTTTGAAGAATGGCCTAAAATTATGAATGCGTTGAAGGAGTACATGTAGTTCGTATTATTCATAGAGACCAAACGCAAAAAGTATACAAAATTAATGTTTAATGGTCGGAAACTACATTTGATTCATATCGATACATGGTACAATGTACAACGCACTTACACGTAGCTTTTTATTTAGTGTGGTTATATAAATTATCATATCATAACTACACTGGGATGCTAAAATTATATCACTCATCTGGTAAAAATTTCACAATAACCTTGTACATGTACGTAGCAAAAACCTGAGGTAACCTTTTGAGTAAAGCTATGAGATACTAATTGGTCAATATGCTTAGCGGTTGTGGAAAGATCGAAAGTGAAAATTGAAACAATCCTTTTACTTAAAAACTTCAAAGGCAAGCGACATATAAGGGTGCATTGTGTGCATCACCCAGAGGGTCTTCAATAAAATGTACTACTGCATTCTGCGACACGACTATGAACCGATGTATTCTGCCCACTGCTTAATTGAACACAATACGCATTGTATTTAACATGAATGCATTTACAGTTTACCTACACATTAGATATAACACATATCACGCATAACGTATAGCACAATAGATAAAACTCACCTTGACTGAAATTTTTCAATTAATTCTCGAACCTCGTCGCTTTTGAAGAAGCGCAAAATCTTAGCTTTGTCACTGTCATTCGAAAGTCGCTGCTCTAGAGACTCAAAAAACATGTCTGCTACTTCAGAAGTAGTTACGTCGGCAACGTTAAAACGTATGAATTCAACTGATATGACCGATTTTGTCAGCATCGCTTGAGTAGACTCAAGTGCCACTTGAAGAAACCAATCAGTTGAACGACAGGCTTCCAAAGTTTTTTCTGCAAATTTACACAAAGTTTCGCTACTGACCTTGTCATAGCGTGCGATTATTTTGTCGAAAATCTCTCGGATTTTATCCTCATTGTCGGAGGAAACGAGTCTCATTTGAGTGAGAATCGTAGCAAAGAAAGGCTCTCCGCAAAGCACCTCTTGTGCCCAGTTTTTATCAGAATCAAGCGCTGTGAACAAAAGTTCCGTAGCGTACTCTGGATCCAGATATCCTTCCAAGTTGAGAATACCAAGCAGGCTCTCTTTTTCCGAAATTGATTGCAAATTTTTGCTTGGATTGTCGGAGATGTATTGAAGCACAGCTCTCCTGATTGCAGATATCTCGTCTTCTCCCAAGATTGATTGATCTTTTAACTTTTTTGCCAACTCGTACACTTCATTTAATGGCTTGTTTTCACCTCGCTGCAGACTCTCCATCTGAGAGGTGAGAATTGAGATTGAGAGGAAATTTTTGGCCCAGATTGCGAAGCAAGTGTCGCAAAGTGGCTCGGATTGCAGTGCGCTGGTGCATTCTTCGGTACCTCTGTGCTCTTGAACTGCTTTTAGTAAATCTTTTAATTCACTGTTTTCACCATCATCGTTAAATCCGACACTCGCAGTCGCAAGGAGACTTTCAGCGTCTAATGATTTGTGTAGCTCAATTTGAATTATTGCCTTTACGAACTCAGACTTGGTCAATCTGCCTTTTTCGAAAATACCACAACTGGTAATTATTTGAACGAACTTTTTATGTCGACTTCCTTTACCGAGCCATTTTGCACCGAAGCAAAGACATAGAAACGAACCAGGTATCCTGTCGAGAAATTGAAAACATTTTCTGTCTTTTGAAAGTTTACTCTGAGAATTTAAAAAAATCATAAAGAGCTCCGCTACGAGCGGCTTCCAGAAGTTTTTGTTACCAGGATCAAATTTTTCCTGTATTGTCAATGCTACTCTGCAAAGGAAAAGTTCTCCGTAGTGCGTTAAGCTACTTTGCATATCGTAAGGAGGCACGAGCAAACAATAAGCAGTTTCTGCGAACTCTTTAGCGAAAGTAACCAACTGCTGTTTTACTTTTTCTTCTTTGGAAACTTCAATCAGCCATTTTTGCAGCATGTTTATGCAAAGCTGGTCGACAATGTCGGACGCTACAGTTCCGACGATTAAGGAAGAGGAGCTCCGGCTGTTCGCTAAGGCAACTGTATGGAAAGCGAATATTTTCCAAAAGCGCGTTGCCTTTTCCACAGTTCTGAAAATATCAGTTTCTAAAAATGCGTCAAAATACACTTTACGATCCATTTCTAGATGTCGATGTGTTTCTTCGATAATTTCCCGGTTTGTAGTCGCAGTGTTCTTTTTTTGAGTGCATCTGTTGATAGCCGCTATCACGGTGTCGATGCATGAGAAGCAACAGGTGATCCTGTCCGACACTGCATGACCGTACTGTTTTGTCAATGCAATCACCGTTGGATACTGAGCAATGTCCAATCGTTCAGAGCAGTTCACACGGTAGAAATATGTAACGGATCCCACCATAGAGCTCAAGATGAAAACTTTCCAAGTAGGCAGGGTATACAGCTCCGCGCCAGTAATTTTTTTATCTGCTGTCATTGCATTTTTATTTGCTTCTTTGTCAAATAAAACTAAAGACACCTTGATTTCCCGAGCAGAATATACACATTCTTTAACTGCCTTCATAAAGTCAGCAATGTGTTCCGGTTTGACTGCGGACTTCAAACTTTCCATAAAAGACCCCACGATGTCTGCGATAAAGAGCCGAAACTCGAAGACTGTCTGTAAAGAAACAAAACGATTCGGGTTGAACCTTAAGATACATGGGAGTTTTCTAAATATAATTGTAGATAGATTACGGCAGGAACAATAGGTATAGGTAGGATTTTGTCTCGCTTTCAGAACAGCGTTACAGACCCAGTGCTCATCTTTTGATATGTTGCGCCTTTCTTATAGCTTTATTGATATTTATAAAGCCTTTTCGTTTAGAAAACTAGGATTCTATGTTCATTCCTTTCTAACGTGCAATTCCTGTACTTTGGTTTCTTTCGTTTTTTGAATTTATTTCATCATCTCTGTTACAAATATTGTCACACAGTCAGCTAAGAATGACAAAATAGATTCATAAAACTAATGAGCTGAGCCGTGCCATTTTAATGGTTTTTAGGGACAGGACATTGCAATTATACGTAGATTCTGAGCGAAAAGCTTTATGAATATCAATAGAACTATAAGAAAGACACAAGATATCCAAAGATGAACATTGTCTCTACCTCCTATCGAAATTAATAACAATTTTTGTGCTGAAAAATGAAAACTTCCTATCTCCGTAGTGTATGCTTCTCCGTAGTGTATGCTCGGTGAAAAGTTCAAAGTTCAAAACATTTTCCATAGATTTCGAGTGTTGCGTCCTTTTACTTTACGCTCGTAGTAGTCCTTGTTTCGACTTTAAAAATCTGAATTCTTGCCTTCTGTGCTAAAATGTTGTGTTCAGTGACTAAGCAAAAATGTTCCTGAGAACCTGGTTTTATTTTATATTGCGATGAAATTAAACCTGATGTACTTTTACATATGGTTTTGAAAGTAGACAATGATTAATTTTTCACGAGAGTGGCTTCCTAACTTCCCAAATTACTAACTTCAGATAACTTCGCCACTCTTGAAAAATTAATCATTGTCCTACCTCCAAAACCATATGCACAATCTAACAATATTACAGAATTCAGCGGCTCCACCGACAGAGAACTTTCCAATTGATCAGAACAGCCATACTGCTAGGATTCTATAAAATTATTAAAAAATTTATGACTAAGTTTAGACTCGCTTATTATTTTATCTGATTTTCCATTCAACAGTCCCTCGCCAGCGTAATCTGCCTTTTTGACCAAGTGACCAATCACTTCACCCATCCCATCTCTCGTCCAATCTAATCAAATTTAATAACAGTGTGCTAAATTGGCCTCAAAGGTGTGTTAAATAGACTGGTGCTTGGGGAAATTTTCTATGCAATGCACTTGTATAGTATGTTGTATCGTTGAATAATGGTCAGATCGAAGCACTCGTGTGCACTCGATCGTGCACTCGCACTCGTGTTTTGGCCATTATTTAACTCCGCAACCTACTATACAATCGATAATTTCCGAGGTAAAAAACCAACGCAAAAATTAGAAAGTGGAGTTCTTCCCACTCATTGACGCGCTCACACGCTCACACAGGGTGTACAGCGGCCCTGAAATTCTAATTGTCAGGCATGTACACTCTCTGTGTCTAGGGGTTGGACCTCACGGGTAAAACCTTGCAAAAAACCCAGATGAATGTGGCCGGGCACATAATCGAACCAGGGGTCGTGGTGCGAAGTCAGGTGTTTACCGCGGAGCTAGTATGCCCCTTGTGTGATTCTATACTTATCCCAAACTTATGCAAACTTATCTATACTTATGCAAACTTATCTATACTTATGCAAACTTATCTATACTTATGCAAACTTATCTATACTTATGCACTGTGCTACAGTAGATATTCAAAGTAAATTAGAAAAAATGAAAATTAGAATTTACGGTACTTACAAATTCACTTTTAGCTTGATCCGGCAATTTCAGATACTCAGCTTGGGAGATACAGGGTTTCTTCTGAGCCGTTGAAGATACCGCAAGCTGAAATGAATGTAATATGAGTCCGGTTAATTGGTATCTGGGGAGCAAAATAGTAGATGGTGTAAAAGGTCTTTTGACAGTTAAGTACAGTATACAGGTATGAGTTCTTTTAAATAAAACACAACAATGTATACTCAGCAACATTGAAAATTCGCCACTTTATGTGCCAGTGAGCAATTTCTCTTAGATTATTCTGAAACAAAAGATACAAGAAAACTGATCGGGGTAGCTTTAATCCGTCCAACCCTCGCACACCGCTCCCTCCACTTCATTGCTCAAATACTTTGTAGCTAAGTTGCGTCACTCGCAAAGATTGAGAGACTTTACCTGCTCTCAAAAGTGGCGACTACAGACGGAATCTTCTGTGATGGCGACTTTTCGATGTTGTTGAGTATATATTATTTTGTCTAATAACTATGACATATTCTAGTTTTTTATAGCTGCTTGCTTTTAAGTTAATGTGTATCAAAGTTAAGAATTTCTTGACAATTACAGACCTCATTAAGTCAAGGCTTCTTTTGCAATGTAAATTTTAGTAATGAGTGCAAAAAATTCCTACGAAAATATTCTGTATTTTAACTATGTCTACAATAAAGTAAATTTAGAATTTCAAAGAAACATGAATTGCATATTTTGTAGGATATTTTGCACTCAGCAGTCTAATTCAAGGCAGGTAACAGCATCAGTCGCCTGTTTGAGGCCAACTAAGCTTAGTATTATCTACAGTTGGGTCCGTGGAAAGGGTCCAAATTTCCGCGGAACGGCCGCAGAATTCCGTGGAAAACTATGTGAAATGCGCTCCTATTGGCTGGGCCAATGGGCAGGAATGGCCCGGGAATCCATATTCCTCATTGACTATGCTACTTTTTCCTTTACAGTAGCTAACAAAATATGAACGAGATTTAAAGTCATACATGCAATTTATAGTTATCGTCGGTATAGTTTCGAGTGCTTCGAGTAGTCTTTGATTAATTTTTTTAACATTTCAGGGCCATCACGTCACCGAAATTCTACAGTAGCTTTGGATTCCGTTTGCTAAACCTTTCTACTTCGTAATACAGTCAGTTCAGTTCAGTTCAGTTAAAGAGTGGTGAAGTGTTTTCTTGTGAAGTGTAGCAATAGCAGTTAGAGCTAGGGCCGAGTGAGTTTTGCTCAGCTTCCATTCTTTACTAGGCTGCACGCTCAGACAAGGAGTTCTATAATTAGCATCTGAAGTGGAAACAAGTTTTTTGTTATACTTTTACCTCTCCTGTATTTCTCTTTCCACCCCAGATGCCAATTATAAACTCTTTGCTCAGCCCTGTATAGATACCGTTAACACACTACACACATGCACAATACGCGCTATATGGCTAGAGTTGGCCTGTCAACTAAGAATGCTATTAACAATAGAATTAAGCGAACTGAATTCAAGAACCTTTTCTCGTGGCCCAATCTCGCCAGACGTACTCTTGGTGGAAATGGCACTTGACAACTTTGCATTAGGCTTCTTAGCCTCTACTTCGTTAGGTCGCACGGCTTCTTCTTGTACTTGCCTGAAATTGTTAAACAGTGACCGGGACCCAGTTATACTGTGTGGATACAGAAAGTATGCAGGCAAGTTTTGTTTGCGCAATTCATCAACTTACGGAGTATTTTGCAAATTCAGTTGTTGGGCTTCTAAAAATTGCTTTCTTTCGAAAGCTACTTCAAACTGTATCTGATTGTTTGGTCGGAATTTAGCGATAACGGCGTAAAAATTCCCCGATTTTTTCGAAGCCGAATCTCTCAGTTCATCTAAAACTCGTGCGGAGTTAGCCTGAATTCGAATGGCAATGCAAGAAAATCCTTGCAACTTGCAAAGAAACTTGCTTGTCTCAGGGCTATGTAAATCCGATTCAAACTTTCTGAACTGGCTCGGCTCGATCCGACTGATTTTGCAGCCAGCTGGGAGGGCATCGTTCAACTGCGACTTGTGACTGTTTATCGACGCATGGAAACTAGTCAACTCACGAGTTGATGGTGACTGAACATTCGTTTGTCCCGGGACGTATGGAACTAAAAAATAGGAGCAGATCGATGCAATCGTGAACAGAACTGGTTGTAAAGTGTAACATACGAGTATTACATGTAAATTAAGAACTGAGCAAATAAAAATTTTTCGTTGCATGCACATCCATCTATATCTAGATGCACAAAATTCCGTCTAGTATTGTATATCTAGTATTACATACATGTATGTACATGTAGCCATAGTTGCTGAGATACTCGTAGCTAACGCGAACTCTGCTAGTTAAGTTAGAACATCTCGATTTACTTGAGTGACTTATTGTCAGTGAACGCGTATACAAGCGTATTTATATATAAGCCGGAATTATTAAACAAGCCAGATGAACACCAGTAACCGCGAGGACGAGCGATAACGTACAGTACATAAAATTCAAGCAAAAATCAAATGGCCTAAATATGCTCTCGCGCAAGCCCCCCACCTTCCATGTAAGTAGTTAATCTAGTCTAGCTCAGTGGCCACTTTGCCACACTGCTAAGTTAAATTTTTAAGATTTATGTCAAAATACACAACGTACCAACGTTTACTCGTAGATCCACATACGACGGATTCACCTGGCTTGCTTCAGCAGCCATTACGGTGGTTGAGATGAGCAAGACTGCAGATGCACAGCCTCGCTAGCTCAATTTTGACTACTGCTAATGCGTTTCACTTATGAATTTTATCAGAGCTAAAGATTTCCCAAAACAAAAATCACTGAAACTATATACGCTTTAAAGCAGAGCAGGCTTTTATACACGCATTTAAAACCGAAAACCGAAAACGCAAATTGAATTTATTTCACAAAAAAGTTTCAGCTATGTTTGCTTTGATAAACGATTAGCTTTATTTATTAAAAGCATGGTTGTACACGAAAACATATTCAATTCTTAGATCTGCGATCGTTTCTAGTACATGTAATTTGTTAATTATAACTACCAAACCCGGAAATAGTGTTTCACATATACTTGTTTATTAGTATTTGAGGCAAGCTGAGTCAAACGTGTGCATTCACATAAAGAGGCAGTTTGACGCGAAATCATGCCCAGTTTTTCTTGGACAATAACAGTTCTCTTGCATAAAAATATTTTAGTCAATACAGTCTGAATACATTATATACCTATAAGTAAAACAAACAGAAACGAAATTGAAAAAGATTTTGAAGAAAACGGACACTCATATCTTCTGATTGGAATAAAGCTAAAATTAAATTAGCAAAATTAATTGTCATTTGTACTTATCCTATTAGACTTCAAAGAGTTTTGAATAAAATATAGAACCTGGCCGATTTATAACTATATGTAAAACATAGGTTGAGAAAAGCTGTCTACATATGTAAATTTTTTATTTGATGTGAGGGCAACCCTCATTAGAAAAGTTAACAGAACTTTCAGTTCACTCTCGCAGCTGTAGTTGAAGTCAAGCGTAGAAAAAAACAGTTGTTAAGCATTGCAGATCTGCAAGAAATGCCTCTAAATGAAAAAAATATTGTTTTAGCAATAAACTCGTAGTTAGTATCACAACAAGTTAACAACTTTTTTATTAATGGATCAAAACGCGAGACAAAAATCACAACTTTTAGACATTACACAAGTATATTTCTACTACTAAAATATATTTATGCATCTACTAAGGGAAACAATCAAATTAATTTTTTACACACACGAGCGAACTCACAATCAAAAGTATCGAAGTACGAGCTATCAAAAGCAATGCGGCTTCGATCTGGTCCAGGTTGTACTCACGCTTTGCTTCTAATATCACCTATAGCTAGTTTGTTGGCGGATCAACAATATTGTCATTTTCTCCGTGTAACCAGTACGTTTTCTGGAGACCCTTGCCCTGAAATTGTTATGAAACACATTGTTTAGCCAATTGGCGGTGAATTTATCATGTTGCCAGCTACTACAAGACCTAGCAGAAAGCAGAAAGCAATTTGAGCTGCGTTTAAATTGGTCTGCCCAAGAATAGCTTCTAGCTCGTACAAGATCGAGAAATTGAGACATGGCACATAGAGGCCATGTCCAAACTTATTCCAAAATCAGCTTGGTAGACCGTGAGAGAATCGTGAACCAAAACGGTTACGACTGGAAAACCCTTGGTCGGATGCAGGGATTCGCTAAGCAGTCGGTGAGAAACATTGTTGCCACGTATGTGGAGACGGGACGAACTGAAACTCTGCCGAAGGAAGAAGTGAAGAAAAGGAAGAAGCTTATGCAGCCAGTGATGGACAGATTGATCGAGAGTTTATGTCCAGCTACCCAGCTGCAACACTGGCGCAGATGAATTCGCACCTACAGCAAGACAAGAATGAGAAACTGAACATCAGCTGCAGCGCCATCAGTTGCGCTCTGGATGGCCAGTTGATAACCCCTGAAGCTTTTGCGTCAGGTTCCCATTGAGTGGAACACGCCGGTGACAAAGGAGGCTCGCCTATTGCATGTGCGGTGGTCATTACGACGTAGATGAGGGCAGCCAGGAGCACCTTCTGTTCATGGACGACTTTGGAGTGAACCTCTGGACAGCTCTCGGACGCCTCTCGGAGCGGGGCAATGTGACCAGAACCTCACCATCTGCCTGGCCATTTCACAGAAACTAGGGCTTTTGCATTTCTCGGTAATCGAAGGCAGATTCAAGAATGAAAACTTTCTAGGATGATCGTCTCTGAAGTTGACGAGCTGGTGGATCCACCATTCGCGCTTCTCTCTGATGGTGCTCGTGCACACTCAAATGCGCCAGGGATGCACGCCGGCCACCACCACAGATTTTCTCCCAACCTACTCGTCCTTCCTCATCTGAACCCGGCAGAGATGGCAGGTGGTGCGTTCAAGGCCGACCTGAAGATACGGCTGAATGTAAACGGCATTCAGGTCCAGGTGACAGACAGGCAAAAGGCTGCAGCGCAAGGCATCACACTGCATCAGCATAGGATGCGCACTCCGAAGCGTGAGGTTCAGTTGGCGATGAGCAGCATGACGGCGGCGAAGCGTCTGCAGTGGGTGAACTACACACAGACGTACGTTCAGCGCTGCCTAAATCTGGACGACATTCACTTTCAAGAGTTGTAGCAAATCATGAACATTGATACTGACACCGATTTGCTGTGATTCGACTGTTTTGTTTATGTGGTTTTTGTTTGACAGCGTTATGACAGTGTATTGCTCGTGGTGCATCTTCAGTTAGCTCAAGAAGAATGCAGTTTAGACAAAATTGCATGGTTTCTGGTTTTCTGCACATGTTTATGGCAAACCATGTCTTTCGGCTTGGCTCGTTTCCACTGCGTGTGTCGCTTCAAATAGAACGCAAAAAGGCATCTTTTCTAAATGCACCGCATGCATGCACAATTTTGTACAAATAGCTAAATGTGCATACCCTCGTAAAATTATTGCTAAATATCTGTATAATACAGATACAGATATGTAAAATATTTTTTATACGAGCACTTCCATAATAAAACTCGAAAGGTTCGTCTGCAGCTTGATGCAGCTATATCTAATGTAAGTTAAAATTATTTATCTGAGTGAATTGATATTTAGTTTATATTGCTTATTTTTTATCTACCAATACGCTAATTGAATATGTCTATCAATATCAATAAAATTGATGTTGTTTGTTTTTGTAGGTTCGTTTCGGTAAGCGCTGGTTTGTTTCGAAAGACCTGTAAAAACGTGAATAAGTTGATGTGATTTTGTCGAATTTCTATGCTACCAGGGAAATGCAATGGTAAGAGTGTATTGAATCTTACATCTAATTCAAATGGAAAAAATAGATCTAATATGCTCAGATATTCTTGCTGTAGTAGTAATTCACTTTCTCTGAATAACTATTGCAATAAAATGCACAGAGGGCCGAGGACCACATTTCAAGAACTCTAAATGCTTTGCAAATTTTTCCGCACTAACCTTCATCTCAACTTCGCCGCGTTCAGTTGTCACAAAACCGCCGATCTCTTCTAGAATGGCGTACGTCAACGAGCTAATGTGAATTTTTAGCGGCAGGCCGTTGCTTTCCATCCGGGAGGCCGTGTTCACCGTGTCGCCGAATAGGCAGTATCGAGGCATCTTTAAGCCGACGACTCCGGCGCAAACGGGACCTAAGTGGGTCAGTGGCATGAGCTACAGCTTGTACATATAATAAGAATTATGGCATTTCAATATGATGACGTAACTCAGGGGTCGGCAAACTCAGGCCCACGAAGCCTCTCGAGACTCGATTCGGCTTATCGGGTCCATTCGAACTTCACAATAGCAATCCGGCCTGCTTAAGCTTTGTCTCTTCTCAGCTGTTTTCTCTCTTTTAACCACTTCTTTTTTCCCTTCTCTCCTCTCTCTTTTCTCCTGTTCTCTCTCCTCTCCTCTCTCTCTTCCCCTCTCCTCTTCTCTCTGCTCTCCTATCCCTTATCTTCCCTCGCTTCTCCTTGCTTCTATCTCTCTGATCTTCTCGCTTCTCTATTTTCTGTTACTCTCCTCTCCTATGGCCCGCAGTCATGCATTAGATTCTCTATCTTACCCTTGAGGTAAAAAGTTTGCCGACCCCTTGACGTAACTGGAATATACATATAAGTACATGCGATTTACTTAAAGTTCTATACTATAGGCTGGGCTCGTTTACACCGCTCATTTTAGCTTATTTATAGCTCAAATGCATTTTTTATGATCACAAGGCTTGTACATTGTTGGAAATTTTTGGATGCTGGTTATATTGATGAGGAAAACAGATTTTAAATCATTAGAATCCCATCGGATTTTTTTCATATTTTCTTCTCTTACTCATAGTAGGCTAGTTCTGGGTATTTATGCATTATTTAATTTAGGAGCTGCTTTACTGCTTCCTAAGACAGACTGTACTTCGCCTTGAGGTTACTTTTTTCAAGTTCTTTACGTCTAGAGGTTAACCTGTGTGAGTCGACTTTGATTCAACTAACTACCTGTCACTTTTAGCACCACAGGGGCTTTTATTATTTATGACCTCACCTGTCAAGTTTGCTGAGGTCTGAGAGGTTGCCCAGTGGAGAGGGTTTGGAGTCTGGAGCTTAGCCAATCAGAGTCAAGCTAGTCAATTCGAGCTCATCCAATCAGGAAATTCGACGCTTGGTATAACAAACCGGCCATTAGAACAATATTTAAGGGCGGCGGCACGGCCCGCCCCCTGAAAAGAGGGCGCTTGGCACCTCTCATGTAGACATTTACATGTAGATACGATGTGCAATGAATGACTGTGGACTTAACTTGCAGCGCAATATTTGCACCCCAGGGACCCCTAAGCTAAGCCGCATGAAGCTCAGCTAACTTGTCTCATGAGATCAGTGCTGTTTTCAAAGGGAACTTTTTCGGTTCCACGGTTGCACGATATAAGTTATAAACACCATTCCGATCTACTTGGTAAGTCAAACCATAGTATTATTGAAAAGCTTTCTCACCTGAGTGAACTCCAATTCGCAGTTTCAGTTGCGCATCGGGCTTGTGCCGAATCTTAAACGAGAATATGTTCCTCAAGAAGCTCAACGACATCCGAGCAATCTCGCGCGCGTGCAAATTGCCGTTGCGGCCGGGTAGGCCGGATACGACCATGTAGGCGTCGCCGATCGTTTCGACTTTGTAACAGTCGTACTGCTCGATGATGCGATCAAACAGCGTGTACAAGTCGTTGAGTAGGTTCACCACCTGGGATTGAGGTGGAAAAAAGTTACTATAGCTAGGTGTAGTCGAAAAGGTTCGTCACTCGACCATAGGGTAGCTAGAATAGGAAATTTTACAAAGAAAGTCGTGTAAAATCCTCTCAGTAATACTCTTTTAACGTCTCTATTAGGGATGACTTACACCAGCATGTACCGTTGAATAGAGATTCCTAGGCTTGAGCTATGCCGAAAAGTCTAATAAACATAATGGAAGATCGTTTTAGGACTACAAAGGTATTTATAAACGCAAAAGCGAAAATCCAAGCAATAATCTGAACAATCCAAGTTTAGTGGTGTCGGCCTTAATCCTACAAGTTCGACCTACTTGCGTTTAGCCAACGAGCCTAAGCTTAATTTTATTAGCTGCACAATAGGTTACTTAGAAGACAGATCTTCTGGGTTTATGACGTAAACTATTGATAGCTAAGCGGGTTCGATATTGCACCGGACAGTAAACAGGATGAACTCCAAGATACGAGTAATGCATGGGACCCGGAAGTCAATAAGTAAACCCGGGAAGAAGAAGAGCATAGAAAAGGATCCCAGATCCAGTTTCGATAAAAGCAGATCAGAGTGTGTTGTTGATAGTGATGCTAAGTGCTAATCGCTTACCTCCATGGGTGTGCTCTCACTGGACAGCGCCGTAAATCCGCAGATATCCGAGAAATAGATCGTAACACTGTCGAACCACTCCGCCGTGACTGATTCACCCTTCATCAGAGTGGTTGCCACCTGCTTTGGCAGCATGCAGTAGAGCAAGTTCTCTGCCTTCTTCTTCTCCTCCAGGTACTGGTCGGTTCGCCGAGCAACAAGGCTCTCCAGATTGTTAGAGTACTGCTCCATTCGTTTGAGCAGGTTGTCTAAAATGTTACCAGATTCGGCATCCTTATTAAATCGGCTAATTCGACTTTTGACGGCGTTAAAATTCGGCCGAGCATTCGGATCTTCGTGCCAGCAGCTGCGCACGATGCCTAGGAGGGCCTGGACTCGCTCCCCGTCCAGGTCAACCAGCTCCTGGCTGAGGCTCGGGCGAAACGGCGGCTGCGAACCAACTGGCTGGCGGATCTTCTCGATGATGTCTGGTCGGAAAAAATGTTCAATATTTCGAAGTAAAAATATTGATTTTTAGGCATAAAATTATAGCATTTGTTAATAAAAATTCATAGCAGCCATTAATTTCTTGGCCAAAGTTAATAATTTTGGATATTATTTACTCTAGGTAAATCTTCCTAAAAAGAGGAATAATGACGATTAAAGCATACTGGCGTAAGTACGAGTACTAAGAAGAATTAGCTAGCTCGTAGTAACTTGCTGCAGCTAAACTGCTTTTAAAAGAAATATTTTAAATATTTCGCATTATTTCTCAAATGGTCACTATCGTTATATTTTAGGTCAATAATTTTTGGGTAGATTTTTTATCATCGTTATACGATTGTTTAAAAATTCGTGCACACCTACTAATATTAGTGTCTTTAACCGAGTTCCTCACTTACCCTGCGGTTCAGGAAAATCGTAGTCGCTAATATAGAAGACGCCCTTCCTATAGATAATCTCCTGGGCAATGATCCCGAAGCTGTACACGTCTCCCTCGCGGGTGCCCTCCGCTGGCGCAGTGGACGGATTCCGCAGCAGTTCGGGCGCTGTCCACAGTTTGTCTGCGACGGTGCGGACGGCAAAAAGAAAACTTATTGGCATTCTATTGTTGCAAAATTAATGCTTGGTAACTGCTTTGTTGATAACTGCCTAAAAGTTCATATCACTAATCTGCGACAATGTGTTCTCCACAAGATTATTTTATGTTCATGTTAATTTTTTCCCATAAAAAAATTTACTATTCATACTTAAATGACTACGAAGAAAATTGAATAAAAAATAGTGCGGCGCACGGGAGAGAAAATTTATTGCTATTTTGACTTTGGGTGTTATTTTGGTTTACATGCGAGGCATGGTATGGAGGATCAGGTGCAAAAATTAATTAAAGTAAAGCAAAAACAGATAAAATATACAAAGTAAATAAAATACGAGTACAAGCCAAAATTTAATTTAGCTATGGCATGACTATATGCTTTGCGAACGCTCGTAACGCATAGAGGGGTACGAAGAAAGTGTTGAAAATTTGTTACTCTTTAAATATACAGCTAAGGCCTAAGGGGGGGCGTGTTAAACAAAGATTTACGAAATATATGTACGCGAATAGGGTACCATTGAAGGTCATATAGATATTTTTGGAAACTTTAAATCTTTACTGCAGGCCTTACCGTAGAATTGTCCTGCAAAGCAGAAAGCAGAGCAAGTTGATTTATGCTAGAAAAATGATTTTTTTGTTTTCTGACCAAAAGTGGGATCAATTCTTTTGAATCTTATAGACGTTGCGAGAGGTGGCAAAACAAATCTTTAGTGTTTAGAGCCTGAGAAATCAGTCATTTAATACTTTTAGTTTTTGAAGAACAATTTTCTCAATTCCCTATGCTATCAGAGGCAATATGAATACCTTAATTATACTGCCACCATACATATCGTTCCTAGTGTACTGTCACAGTAAAGCGAGTCAATTGCCCTAACTCCTTACTCCTCATCAATTTTTAACAGGGTCACAACTTAAGGCCAGTTTGAGTAAACTCAGCCAAACTCCCACGAGGATTGGCCTAATAAAGCATCGGAAAATTGGCATATCCAAAGTTGGTGGACGCTTACTTTCTTAACTTTGAAGCTGCTCTCGAAGTGTACTCAGGGTAAAGGCAGAACATTATGCTAGTTAAACAAATTTTCAGCCAGAACCTATGCAATATGTGCCGGGTTGTTTGCTTTTTGTTTTTTTCTGTCGAAACTTGTGAATAAAGTACGTATAAATGGCGGACTTTGCTCATATATAAGGACGTGGAGAATTTAATTTATGCTAAAGCTGTCAAGAATGCGTTCACGATATTCGTTTCCGGCGTCTGCTTAGAATTCGAAGTGACTTTATGAGTTTATTAGCTAAATTAAAGCTGGCATGAGACAGAGTAATGGAACCAAAATCAGTTCCTCCTGTCTCTTCTTAGATGCATTTTCTCTGCCAAAAAGCCTTGATTTTTGTTATAATTGTGCGTCATTTTTTAAAAAACTAGTATCCAATGTCTACCGCATATTCTATTTAAGTTTCTAAAAAATTTTTCCCTAATTTTAATCAAATTAACAATCAAATTTTTACTTATGTAGAAATTTTTACAAAGTTGTGTTGCCATAGAAAAACTGGCCTTTTTCGATGGCTGCATCGTTGAGTCTTTAACCTGCTTGTATTTTCGGCCCTCACTACAGCCGTCTTAAAAGTACTTTTCTCGACTAAAGCCATCATCAATCCCTTAGAGTCAGAAAATTTATAATAAAATGTCGAATCTGAGAAATTTCTGCAGTTTTCTGATTAGTTTCTCTCTAGCAACGTCCAAGCTAATTCCTCATCAACGAGGTTGATCGTTGTAGCCTCAGTCCATAAGCCTCAGCAAGTGCTGCTGGTCTCGCAAAGTGCAGCAGTTCATTTCTGGTTGCACGGTCCGCCGAATTCTTCATTAGCGTACGAATGTCAGGCAGGGCTCGGCCTAAGCTAGTCTTATAGACAGTCTGCGAGAAGCAATCAATTGACCTCTCTGAGAGTATCTGCTCTCTGTCTATACTAGCAGTTTGATTGTTGACATGTACTTTTTTGCATCAGTGATTTAAAGTCGCTTGATGGGAATGATCAATCAGACTGGAATTCTTAAGTTCCAGTAGACAGGTCTAGAATATTAAAATATTATAATACTATAAACTGCCTAATACTGTTTATAGCGAGCTATCTGTGTGTACAAAGCGGACGAGACTATGGAAAATACTCGTAGTTTTACTTCGTATATCGAAGTTCTGCTAAATATCGTAGGCGTGATCGGGGAGGCGCAAAAACACGACTCACGAATGCAGTGCTGTATGTAAAACCTGATTAGCATCTCAATACATGCTTGTTTTGTAGTTTTTAATGAGTGGCTAGCTCTGTATAGTTGCCTATCATATACTAAATGTGGTGGAAATATTTCGGTTATCGACAACAAACGGTACGTACTATCCTTTACGAGCCTGTGGAGTCTAAGAGAAAGCCTAACTATGAGTGTATGAGCTATCCTTGTAATTGATTCAACTCCGCCAGAAAAATCAATCATCAATGCACAACTGCTCACTTCTATACGAGGAATAATCGGAATCGTCCCGCTCTTTGAGCTCCTTGCTGCCTCGAAGCGAGTGCAGGCCAAAGTCGGCAATTTTTAGGCTGAATCTGGAGTCAACCAGACAGTTGGACGACTTTAGGTTGCCATGAGATCCAAAGCTGTGATGAAGATAGATCATGCCCTGAAGGATAAGATTTGGTTGAAGAGTAGGCTGATTCTGTTTAGATAGCAAAGTCAAAGATACTGTTACATGTAGCGACGTTACATTCGTTACGACGCTCAACAAAGTTTAGTGAATAAAATGTGCCATAGCTATTGAAATTACGATTATAAACGTTCTATAATCACATGCTCACTAAATCTACAAAAATAGACATAATAGGAGTTTTTCAAAACCATTAGCAGTTCTTCCTGAATCCAGTCAAAGCTTTTAACTCTAGCTTAATGCATTTGTCGAATTCTCTTTAACTTCCATTAATTTTGCAGTTCTTAAACATAGTGACTCACCCGACATATGTCCAGCATCAGGGAGAACTTGAACATCCAATCTAAATTGAGATTATCATTTTCAAGAATGTCTTGAAGCGAACCTTTTGGGCAATATTCAGTCACCAAGCACTCGTTCGGCGAGTCTAAACAGGCTCCAATGAATCGGACGATGTTGTCCGAAGCCAGATCTTTCACCCGTTTAATCTCCATTAGAATTTTGTTGTTCACCTCGAGGCGCTTGTTTCTCAGGTAGATTTGTTTTAAGGCTACAAGATTGCCCTTGTAATAGGCAGTTTTAGCGAATAGCTGAGCCACAGGAATCTGGCTCAATGGCACCCCCGCGATCGTCTCAACAGAATCATTACTGCTAACTACATCGCTACCCTTGGGTGCGATCGCCGGATCTTCATCCTGCTGCTGCTGCTCATTCGGCGTCGGGTTGAGCGGCTGGGCCTCTTCGCCCTCCTGTTGGTGATTTCCAAAAGTTTGAGTTCGTTGAGCGCCGCTGTCTGATGGACGCTCGCGAAGTCGCAAACTCTGACTAGCCATGCTGCGTCGACGCGCGGCGAGTCGTTCGGTCGGCTCCAGCTCGCTCCAAGCGATGCGCCAGTTCATGGCATGCAGCTCGCTTTCTAGGCGCAGTTTCCGATAAATGACACCGATCAGCACGGATAGGACGCATATTAGCACTAATAGAACGATTACAGCATAGATGGCCATCTCGGACAGGTCTGAAGATTTTTCAGTGGAGTGTGATTTTTTGAACTGTTTGTTTTCAAAACAAATGTATTTATAAAACTAACTCAGTCCCTGAAGCATTCATACTTCACTAAATGATTGATAACTTTCAGGTTTGTTTCTCAACTTTACAACTAAGAGAAAAGGTATTATATAGCTAAAATACTCCTTAATCGCACCTTTCTTGCAGCGTGAATTGTCAAAGCCACACTTGGGCACGTCTGGTGGCGGTAAATTGTCCTTGCTGAACCAATCGATCACTTTGCCACTGACTAGCTCGTATCGTTTAGTGTTACCATAGTAGTGCGCCACCACGGTGAAGTTCTTGGTGTTCTTGTCCATGTCTAGCAACGAGTAGTCGGCATTCCGATCTCCATTAGCGTTGATGCTTACCGTGCCAGTAATGCCTTTGAACGTGCGGCTCTTCATTCGGGAGGTGATCAACGAGCCGTTTGAGATGCCAGCAAGACCGTGCGTTGCCAGGGTGTCATTAATGGCCAGAGCGTACAACAGTACAGCGTCATGGAATGCACCGACAAAACTGTTCACCTCCTCTTCCGGATATTCGAAACTATAATTCTGCTTAGCCGCTGCTTTGACTTTATCGCTAAAATCGCGATATTCGGTGCTATTTGGCTTGCGCAATGTGATGGTCATGAGGGCTCGGTAGGCCACGGAGGCGGCGGCGTTTCTTTCGTTTGAGTCGGTCTTCCGGTACCATGGTCGAGAGGTCAAGCGTTCGCTGCGTTCGAGGGGTTACGGGGTGTGGAATAATATTCCTATAAAAATATAGAAATATCTAAGATAAAAACAGACCTGCAAGGTGACCGAGCAGGTTTTTTTATTAAGTAGCTGTGTGTAGGAAAGAATATTTTAATAAATAAGTAAGGAATAGTGTCTCTCCGTAGCATAGATACCTGACGTGTCGCAAGTTCCTAGCAATACTATTGGCGAGTTTTGCTTAGTCAACAGACTTATCGATTCCTGCCCACGCAAAACTAATAAATTTGGCTATCATCTAACGTGAGGACAAGAGAATGCAGTCGGCTCGTAGACATTGTTTGAAAAATCCAGTGTTTCAGAGTAGAGTTGGGGCTACGAGTATATTACCATGTAGAGTTGATTTATACATGTACATCCAAAAGTGCTATTTTGCCGTTTCCTTGTATTACATAAATATAGTTTTCCTGCAGTACTATTTAACCCTTATTCAACTTCCTCTTCTAATCTGCTATGGACTTACAATAGTCACTTGTTAATACTTAATTGAAAAAAGCCCTGTTAAATTTAGCTAAGACGTGCAGAAAACAACTCTAATGACGAGCAGAATGTTTGGATTCAGCTTCTTCCCGATAATATAGCCATGTCACTTTCATGACAAAGCTTTGTGTTGATTCAATAAAGCAGGTGAATACTCGTAGGCTAGGCTATGCCAGTGCGAGACCGTCTGAAAGGCTTAGCAAAGTGAAATTTGCCACGATTATCAGAACGCTTTGCTATTGATGATGATTGCTAGAAATAGCTATTTTAATTATCCTAGCTAATACTCTCTATACTCCTGCAGCTCGGCGACCAGAACAGCTCGGCGTGCAAGCGCATGATCAACGGCAGTGACCATAAAAAGAAAGCTTTGGTGACCAATTTGGTAAAAAAACTGTTTTTCTCTGCACAGGTACCCTGGCTAATGCACGTACGCAATTGTGCCATAAATATATTATACGCTTATACATTGATTAACATATATTTTGTATACGTATGCTATATTCCCATTTAGCTTCATGTCGTTATTCCTCTCCTGTGTACCGGCCTGTGATGAAGCGGCCGCTTCCGTTTCAGTTAAAGGCACAGAACTGGAACTGGAGGGGGAGGGCTTGCTGGTCCGAGGAGTAAAAACTGAGGAGGGGCAGAGGGATAGACGTAGGGAGCCTCTAGCAGACGATTAATCAGTCGCAATTTTTCGTCCTTTTTCGGTCTGCGTTGATGGCTTGCATTTTTTAGAGTGGATGGCTTGGGACGGAGCTAGGGAGGAACCTTCAGCGCAGTCAACTTTCTTGCCGATTGAGAGCCCGACGTCTGCGAAAACGTAAATTCAATAATAAATGCAAAGACTGTAATGTGAGGCTGGTGACTCTGAGCTGAAGACATTGGGCTTCTGCAGAACTAGCTCGGGAGAGTACAAAACAAAACTGTTGGCTAATGCTTTGTGGTTTTGAAAATCAACAGTAGCAAAGGCTAAATTCTGTGTCAGAGAGGCGCTAAATTCTGTGTCAGAGAGGCGCTAAATTCTGTCAAAGAGGCGCTAAATTCTGTTAGAGAGGCGCTAAATTCTGTGTCAGAGAGGCGCTAAATTCTGTGTCAGAGAGGCGTCAAATTCTGTGTCAGAGAGGCGCTAAATTCTGTCAGAGAGGCGCTAAATTCTGTCAGAGAGGCGCTAAATTCTGTCAAAGAGGCGCTAAATTCTGTTAGAGAGGCGCTAAATTCTGTGTCAGAGCCGTTCCAAATTAATGTTTTGGACATCAAGCAACTCGATGTTTTGTAACAAGCATTGAAGATTCTAAATTTGACAATGAAACGGCTTTCGGGAGTCTTTGGAAAAAAATCAGTTTTTAACTTTTTTGGAAAGATTCAATTCGCTTTCTCCATTTAAACCTCCATCGGCACTGTAAAGTGGCCATTTAGCCCAGTCTAAATCCTTAATCCTTTTGTAGGCACCAGTTACAAGTCTTATTCTCCCGCAACGCAGGCATTTTTCCGCCGAAAGTTTCAATAAAAAAATCAGGTAAAAGTGAGCCCGTAGCCTCGTGGCCTTTGACGTAATGGGAAAAAGGATCGATAGGCTATTGACATTGCCATAAAAGATTATCACCTGCCACTTTCCTCACTTTTTCGTGCAGAACTCCATCATAGAGCTCCATTTGAACATGCGACAGGCCTTAAGTACCAACTGCCAATTTGAAGTATGCAACTGTCTTTCCATTTAAAATACTATTCGAACGTAGAAAAGGTATAGAAATTCTACCTTAATATGCTGCTCGTATTTTGTACTTTTACTATTATGAAATTTAATGCTAACCTCTGGTTGGCCAACTTGATAAATGATACAGGATTGAAGTGTGCAGATCGCGTGAAAAAAAATTGGGCAACTCACTGTAATGAAGCTTTTGCAGTCCAACTTTAAGAGATCTTTGGAGGCCTCATTTTGCAGCTTACTTTTGCTCACTAATCGCTCTCATTGAGGGCATTTCACTTTTCCTGAAATTTATTGCTCAATCAAGCAGCCAGTAGCAACTAGTTACTCGAGAGTATTCGATGGGTACGCCCACTCATCAAGGAGTCAAGTCGCAAATTGGGACGACATTTTCCACCTACTATTATTGAGGTCCTTGGTAGAGCTACAGGCCTCCCTACTGAAAGCTCAGCTCTGTACAAGGGGCGTGGCAAAATCCTCAGAAATCAGAGAGACTGCAGTGAAAGCTCTGGGATGCGCGAGAGTAGAATTTACTTTTTTTATGCATCGGGGAGGTCGCGCTGCACAAATGAGGCCCAATTCCGTGATGAGTAGCTCGTTTATAGTATCAAATGGGGAGGCTGTTATTGCTATGGTTGGTTTTAAAACGTCTGCTATCACGAATCCAGTACTTTTTCTACTCCAGCTTTTTACTTCAGTAAAGATTGATTATAAAGAATGTACAGCTATATACTCGAATGCGCACCCGTTAATGAGATCACTAAAAAAGTGAACTGCTGAGATGAAGGGATCAGTGATTTCAAGGAGACTCGCATGGTTGATTAAGACGCTGATGATTAAAGAATTCCATTTAGTCTTGTCACTTTTCTCACCTGCTGAACAGGTCAATATTGAAGAAGACGTACTCCCCGTTGATGAAGCCCAGCTCGTGAGCCTTGATCATGATCTCTCGGACAGTGTCCGGGTCGGCGCAGAGTACGACAACTGAAATAAAAAGGATAGAAAAATCAGTGTTTATAGGCAATAAAATTTGTTCTAATCAATGCTAATCCAGTAGGGTTGAAGAAATGCCTCTTAATCCTTAGTTCTACTATATGAGGATTCAGCCTCAATCCCCACCCTCGTGAGTGCACTGACCGTGTCGTTGGGGTGGCATTGTGCGATTTACAATAAAATGCAATTAAAATTCATGAAAAGCGAAGGGGTTCGATTTTCCTGAGGATTTGCATGCGACAGAGTTTTTTTTAAATTTGATTGCCAATTAATTATCAAAATGTAAAAAAAAGGCTAAAAATTCTACTTCTGATTAGGATAGGAAAGATGATTTCTAGATGTAGATAAATTATTTAAATCACTTTTGCGATTCACTTTTGGAGAGGAGGGGAGAGGAGGCGCCGATAAACAAATCATATCAGTGTTGGTCGCCTCTTTTGGCGACGAGGCAAATTGAAAATAGAGCAAGATCGGAAGTGACACTACGCCACGAAGGGATGTCAGATTTCCTGCTTTTCAATTTTTAGCGAAAGATTTTTTGGGATCAGAAAATCACATCTAATGGGAACTTTTGCCTTAAGGCTCGTTACTGACGGAGAGAAAGCTGCCCCCCTTAGCACTCATTGAATGAATTCGAAAGGCCCAAAATGTCATGTCCAACTCGGGGTGACAGAGTAATGGCATTATCATTCTAGCAGGAGAGGAGAGGAGAGGAGAGGAGAGGAGAGGAGAGGAGAGGAGAGGAGAGGAGAGGAGAGGAGAGGAGAGGAGAGGAGAGGAGAGGAGAGGAGAGGAGAGGAGAGGAGAGGAGAGGAGAGGAGAGGAGAGGAGAGGAGAGGAGAGGAGAGGAGAGGAGAGGAGAGGAGAGGAGAGGAGAGGAGAGGAGAGGAGAGGAGAGGAGAGGAGAGGAGAGGAGAGGAGAGGAGAGGAGAGGAGAGGAGAGGAGAGGAGAGGAGAGGAGAGGAGAGGAGAGGAGAGGAGAGGAGAGGAGAGGAGAGGAGAGGAGAGGAGAGGAGAGGAGAGGAGAGGAGAGGAGAGGAGAGGAGAGGAGAGGAGAGGAGAGGAGAGGAGAGGAGAGGAGAGGAGAGGAGAGGAGAGGAGAGGAGAGGAGAGGAGAGGAAAGGAGAGGAGAGGAGAGGAGAGGAGAGGAGAGGAGAGGAGAGGAGAGAGAGGAGAGGAGAGGAGAGGAGAGGAGAGGAGAGGAGAGGAGAGGAGAGGAGAGAGAGGAGAGGAGAGGAGAGGAGAGGAGAGGAGAGGAGAGGAAAGGATAGGAGAGGAGAGGAAAGGAGAGGAGAGGAGAGGAGAGGAGAGGAGAGGAGAGGAGAGGAGAGGAGAGGAGAGGAGAGGAGAGGAGAGGAGAGAATATACTCACGATCTTAGCCATATTTTAGAGGTCACTTGAGACTATAGACTCATTCTATAAAAGAAAGTGAGATCAGATCGAAGTATTGAGAAGAATAGAGAGAAGTGCGTTCCTCGTAGTTTGCAAGCCTTGAACTCAACGGAGACTCTGGTGGGTAGAGCTATAAGCTGGTGCTATAGTCTCAGTAACTATAGTCTGATGGGACCCCGTCTTCAAAGTCGGGTATGCTGATGACGTCACGGCCATTGTGGCAGGACCGTCTCCCAGCACGCTCAGGGATCTGATGCAGAGCTTTATCCGCAAAGCAGAATCCTGGGCCAATGACAATGGTTTGGAACTCTCTGAGCCCAAAACCGTTGCCATTATGTTTACCAGCAGACTACGCTGGAACATACGTCCTCTGCAGCTCTACGGCAGAGATATTGCCTTCGCGCACCAGACCAGATGTCTCGGGGTCACACTTGACCACCGGCTCAACTGGTCCTTCCACGTGAAAGCAAAAGCTAAGCGTGCCTCAGCCATCCTGGCCCAGCTCCGACGAGCACTTGGCACTTCTTGGGGTCTATCCCCAAAGCGGCTTTGGTGGATCTATACTTCCGTAGTTAGACCTGCCATTACGTACGCCTCTGTTGTCTGGGTTAGCGCTACCCAGGTCAAAAGCCATGCAGACCTGCTCAACACGATCCAAGGCAGAGCGTGTAGGCTCATCTGCAACGCCACCAGGTCCACGCCCTTTGCTGGCATGGGGGCCTTTCTTAATCTTCCGCCTCTTGACCTCTTCATCAGGGGTGAGGCGGCTAGAACGACGCGGCGTCTAATTGATGCCGGCGTCAAATTCATTTACATGAGAGCACCTGCTAAGCGGAACCTTGTCCCGCATAGCGATCTGTGCCTCAACTTTCTCAACGAGTGTCAGGCCAATCGCGTCTTCACCGATGGCATTGCCTCAACGCTCAACCTGAGACAGCGCTACTCCGTAGCTATCGACTCGCGCGATAACATCAATGACCATTGGAACCCTGGTGAGCTTCATTGCTACACCGACGGTTCTAAGCAGTCAGCCAACACCGGCTTTGGTGTTGGAATCTTTCTGAACGGGAGGGTCATCGCTACCCACGCTCAATACACTGGGGTCAACTCCAGTGTTTTCCAAAATGAAGTTCTGGCCATCAGCTCCTGCACTGCAGAGCTTCTCGCCACTGGCGTTACTGGTAAGAACATCATTTTCCATTCGGACAGCCAAGCTGCCTTGCACGCCATCAGTGGCTGCAGCACCAACTCTGCTACAGTCCTTGACTGTATCAAACTCCTCAATGTGTTGGGTTCCGCCAACAAAATTACCCTTAAGTGGGTTCCGGGGCATGTGGGGATCCGAGGAAATGAGTTGGCTGACACCCTTGCAAAAGTTGGTGCCTCCGGCTCCTCTCTCGGCCCCGAACCTCTTGTCCCGATTCCTGGCTGTGTCATCGACTCGCGCATCAAAGCGTGGATCAGGACTCAGCACCGCTCGACTTGGGCGAACCGCACGAACTGCAGGCAATCCAGAGGCGCTGTCCCTCAGCCCTCTCACCAGCTCCGGAAGCTCCTCTTGCGCCTCTCGCGCAGAGACATCCGGGCTGCCACCATGACCCTCTCTGGTCACGGCTGCTTCTCCAGGCACCAGTACCTGCAGGGCAACGCCACCAACGCCACCTGTAGTTTCTGCAACTCAGGTGACGAAACCGCTGAGCATTTCGTCAGCATCTGTCCCGCCTTCACGCGGGCCAGACTCACTTACCTCGGGCCACACACATCTATTACTGAAGCGTGCAAACCCGAAAACTTTAATCAGCTCATGCGCTACCTTCGGGCCACCCGCAGGGCTGAACTCTCCTTTCCAGAGAGCACCATAGCTGCTGGCGACACTGGGGGACCTCCCTGGGCGGCGCCAACCCTCCGTCCATAGCGACGCGTCGGCCGTTCAGGGACTAGCGGAATGGGCGCCCGCGCCTTCCCGCTGTGTCCCCTCCGGGACAGCCCTGCAGCTAAGTCTAAGTCAAGTCATAGTCTGATGGGTGTACTTAAGGGTGAAAAGTCGGCCCCAGGAAGAGTATTGTTCGTCGCCGTGCCCTAAGCTCATTGAAAAGCCACCACATCGGAAAGACGTTATGAAAGCTCCAAATAAAAAAGGGACATTGACCTACGCCTAACTTCCTCTCTCATGCAGCGAAATACTTCGCTTTGAAAGTGCTTATTGGTGGCACTGTAGGGCTTGACTCTCAGTATGTATCTGTGCTGGTGGCTGAACCGGTTCTCAATCGTAGTGCGCAACAGCCTGCTGAACGTCACTCTCGTCTCGTCTCTCTGCTTGTGAAGTTGAGTCTCATCATCCGGCACGTAGATTATTAATAGATTCTGCTGCTGCCTTGGCAACCAGTTGTATCGCTGAAAAATGGCTAGCAGCATGTTCTCAATGTCGAAGTTCATAGGACCAACTCGAATCAAGTTATAATATTCCTCTTTGTCTTCTAGGTTAGCCGCTGCGCCAGAGGTGATAATTGGTTTTTGATACAGGTAGTACCGGTTGTAGCGAGCCACCGCCGCGAGACAGAACGTGCAGAATGGACCTGGAATTTAAAATAATTGTTGAAAGTACTGTACGATGCCAACCACCATGACAAAATGACGTCAGAACGGTAGAAGCGTTTCGTAGATAGGAAATAACTTGACGCCCTTATGTTGGGCAGAAAGGTACACTAAGTCAATTGAGTACGGGATAGCGACGTTTGCCAGTCGACGTTTGCCAGCGGGACGTTTGCCAGCCGACGTTTGCCCAGCGGGACGTTTGCAGGCGGTAATTGGTTAAACAACTATGCCCTCTCTAGGCTTAAATGTACTTGCATTTGAAAACTGCGGGCATAGCAACAATCTAATGCCACCTCGCTCCCTACTACTGCTACTAAATATACAGGTTACTAAGAAACTACTGCTCACTAGAGCGCAATTCGTCTTCTTGATTTTAGGTAGGTTTTAGTAACAGGTGCCAAAGCAACCAATGTAACCAAAACTGAGCTGGCAAACGTCCCGCTGGCATATTTCGGCTGGCAAAAGTAGTAGACCCATTGAGTACGAGTATATGCCAGTGGAACACAAGTCCATCCAAAGCAACAGCTAGCAGCATAAAAGCCAGACATAAAATCAATACGCCTCGTGTACTCACCTAGCAACAGATCGATATCTTTGAGTAGGAGCAGTCCAATCACGGGCGCGTACCGATAGTCGCACTGACTGTCGTTAGAAATAATTTGAATTTGCACACCAGGCAACATTTCATCTAAGCCGGACGACTTCAAAGCCACGTCGACAACAGGTTGAACAGCTTCCAAACTGATTCCGGACACTCCGTGCAGTTGTGCGGGCAGAAAGATGGCTATTTTAAGTGTCTTTTTGCCATCCGCTTGGGCCTGGCTTAATTCAACAGCAGCCAGAAATATGATTAGCAACGAAATTTTCGACGTCATTGTGACTTTTTCCTACTAAATCGTCTGTCAGTAGTCTTCGATAACCTGACTAAAGGGGGGATACCGTCTACTGAGCAGCGCAAAGAAAGTAGGCTAAGGTGGCGAGTGGGCCTTCATATATTAAATGGCGAGTGACGATTGGAAAGATCCCAGCTAGACAGCTATGGAAGAATCTGATTGGCCGCTGCTGCAGCAGCTGCTGCTGTATCGGTTAGAAGGAAGGGAAAATGGGGACAGAGGTGAATCTTGGAAAAAAACCTTTTTAGACCCCGTAAGTGATAAATAATCCAACAACGTGCAACAAATAGTACGTATACTGTCGTAGTAATGTCACACAGCAAGCTGTATTGTACCTAGGCTATTTCATGTACGAACTAATGGACTGATATCCCCTGACGAGCGAATACTAATAGGCGCAAGTCAGGGACGTCAGGACGCTTTCATTCCGTAGCTGCACGTTGTCAATGCAATCTATGTACGTATCTTTTGGAAGCAGAAAACGTGTCAAAAGTTTTATACCGACTCGTGGAGTTTTCAGCAAGCCCCCCCCCCGGTGTACTCGTACAGACGATCTCGATTGGGGCCCGTGGAAATTCCGCGGCTTTCCCATGCGACAAGGGTTGTGCATGCTTATACTAATGTGATGATACGCTTTTAAAAAGGATAGGAAATCTACGAGCTATTGAAAACCACACAGACTATTGAAAACCACACAAAGCTGAGCTTTATAAATCCTTCTGGGCTGATTTGAGAAGTGTAAAGTAAAACATCTGGGACATTACCTCAGCCGATATTTTGAGTAGATCTAAAACTACCTATATGGATTTCCTCTGCAGAATATACATATGCCAGTACTTTATGGTATAGAATAAGCAGCTATGGCAAGCACAAATATATATGAATATTTTTTTATGATTCCAGTTGAAGATAAGAGAATTGTCAATAAAAGCGGCAGACCTATCATGAAATATGAGAATATCAAATCCTCCGATCTTCAGTTCCCTAGAGGCCTATATAAGGAGTATATATATTCTAATATATTCTCAAAGTATGACGCAAACGAACCATATTTTGAGGAGTCAGTGCGATTTAAAAATCCATTAAGAATAAACAAATCTAAGAAAGATTTTTGCGTCAAAAAGACAAAGAACAGTTCATAAGCCACGTACGGGCCAGAATCTTAATGCGAACTTGCAAGATTCAAGTTGCTCTTTTAGATAATCCGCAGGCGAATGAATGCAGCTGAGATAGCATCGAATGTGACAATAAACAGACTGACAGCCTGACGGACTGACTGACTGGCACTTGCAAGCAGATGTGGACAAAAGCAGACAGCCTGACGCCACAGGCTTCAAATAGTTTCACGGGACCTCTGCATCTCATCTCACACTTGTGTAGGCAGCTGGCGTTGAGCCTCACTCTCTCACACACAAGGCAGTCTGGGTGAGTTTCATTCTCTATCTGGAGTCAAGGACTTCTACAGATCTACAATCTAGCTCTCTGGACTGGAAGCTATCCCTATCAGAGTTGAAGTGAACGTTTTTTAACTGTACATTCCCTAAATTATACTCAGTAACAAAGGCGGTTTTAAAAATAGATATTTATCGGGGTGAATCTAAAATATCTGTCATTATCTACGATTGTATTGACTATTATTCAGGGGATATCAGTCCAGATGGTGTATCTAGAAGTCCACGCCTTCAACTGACTGCCGTGTGGAGAAAAGAATGAAGAGAGTCAGCTGCAGAGGAGCTCAGAGAGCGGAAGCGAAGACGGAGGATGCTGAGGGCGGAGACTGAACTCGACGGCTTCGATCAGTTTTATTGACAGCTTGAAGACTTTCCAGGCTCGAGAGTCGAGCAGCCTGTGTTTTTCTCTCGAGTCTCTCAAGACTTTCCCTCGCTTGCGTGTATCGGGGCGTTGGAAATCTGTCTAAACAGCCAAAATAGGAAGGCTCGAAAATTATGCAAATTATTTATTTCTAGGGTTGCTTTTAGGCTGAGTCAGAATGTTGAAGACTGGAAGAGAGAATTGATGGAAAGATGTCATGACAGCCAATCAGAGTAAGGCAAAGCCTAGACAAGAGAAAATAAGTTTAGCCACATCCACATGATGTACAGACAGAGGCAGAGGGGGGTAGAAGTGCAGACGAGTGGACGAAAAGCTGATTCACACTGCGATCAAATGAGCCAGACACCAAACCGATGTACAAAGGAATCTTTGATGTACAAGATGTGTGATCACACGAAATCTAGCCTTATTTGAGATAGCGTTGTGAACGAGCCTTAGGTAATTTGTTATGGAAAGTTACTCCAAGTCTATTCTGTTCAAAATTGAGTGGATAATCAAGCAGTCAATAAAGAGCTTATCAACTTGAAACTAGTAATACAAAACATCCTCAGAGCGGAATAATTGTCGGACATCTCAAACGTGCAAACAAACTAAGGACACACCGCCTACTCCAATGACTTTCGCGTCCAGCTGCGCACTCATTTAGACAGCTCATTAGGCAAACTAAGGAGGAACACCTGCTAAGGTTTATATGTTTTTTATCTCCGCTTGATTAAGTTTTCGGCTCTAATTTGCGTCCGATTCAACCAAGTACTACGCGCCCCTGCTAGTTTACAGAAACTTAGAAACGTGATTGTTCAATTAGGCAAAGGCTTGAGTACACAACTGGTGCTCCATTTTCCTAAATCGATTCGTTTTCTGTTTGAGTTAACTGTAATCAGAGGGTTAACTTCTTAATGGAAAGCGTATTTTGCGAATAGATTTCTACTATACTACTGAAGTAACAGGGATTCTAGTAAAAAGAATAAAAACTATGTCGTTTATTATTAACTAGAATTACTATATAGATCGTATCAAGGTAAAAATCGATATTTTCCCATATTAATTCATATTTCTCAGTCGAAACATCTTTATTTTTGTCTAGATGATATAAATCCGGAAAAATGCTGGAAACTTCTTTTTTTGATTTAATGGTTAGATTTACGAGCTAATCAGAAATAACATTAATAAAAACTTTTATTAATGTACTAGTGTAATATATATAATAGTTTTTATGTTATTTATAATAATAATTATTATATTAATTTAATTTATAAAACTAAAGTGCCCCACATAGGAATACTTCATTCAATTGCATGATTATAGCCTCTATAAAATCCGGACACCTCACCGGAGTACTGGGCAGCGATCTTTCTACGAAACGCCATCGGCAGCTGATCAAGCCTGCTGACGCTCAAGAACTCGGCCTCAATGCCCAGCTCCTTGCGCATCCGATTCAAATCCATAATGTGCAAGTTGCAGCCTTCGTTAGCGTAGCCGTAATTCAAACTGAACAAGCCGAAAAACCTTTGCCAACCATTTCTAAGAAATATCATTCTTAGAATAGATTCCATCAATTCCGCGCCATCGAAGCTCACTCGAACAAAAATATTGTTGATGTATTGAATTTTGGTTGTGTCGCGAAAAACAGATTCCACTGAGCCGATGCTCACCACCGCTTTGTTCCATTTTACTCTGCAATTTTTTTTGCGAAAGAAAGTTGTTATTACTTGCAGTAGGAAAGAAACATTTTAATAGTATTTTACAGTAAATCGAAGAAGCAAACAGTGATTGTCCAAAAATCAAGAGTTAAAGATTGCTTTAAATCCAAGCAAGCTTCTGGCAACTGGATTTTTATGTATATCTATTTATAGAATTTATACGTGTATATATCCATATAGACAATAGACCATAGACTATATATTACCGTCTACCATAGACTATGCCGTCTACCATAGACTATGCCGTCTACCATAGACTATTACCGTCTACCATAGACTATACCGTCTACCATAGACTATTACCGTCTACCATAGACTATTACCGTCTACCCTAGACTATACCGTCTACCCTAGACTATACCGTCTACCATAGACTATTACCGTCTACCCCAGACTATACCGTCTACCATAGACTATACCGTCTACCATAGACTATACCGTCTACCATAGACTATTACCGTCTACCATAGACTATACCGTCTACCATAGACTATACCGTCTACCATAGACTATACCGTCTACCATAGACTATACCGTCTACCATAGACTATTACCGTCTACCATAGACTATTACCGTCTTCCATAGACTATACCGTCTACCATAGACTATTACCGTCTACCATAGACTATACCGTCTACCATAGACTATACCGTCTACCATAGACTATTATTTGTGTTTTTATAAACAAAAAGCAAGCTTCTGACATTCCCGACCAGTTAATAGCCCTAAACGGTTAACAAAGTTTTGGCCATAGAGAGCTCGAGGAGGCGAGATTGAATAGCCAATCAGAAGACAGCGAGGGAGAGAGATAAAAATAACAAGACTGAACTGGACAGAAAGGGAAAGAAAGCAGATTAAGCAGAGACGAGGGCAGATGAACTATAGAGATGACTTGGGGTAAGGTTGCGACTCTTAACACACTCGCACAAATGAAATACAGCATCCTTTTACTCGTATATATACCAAGGACTACTTAAGTAAATGTAGGAATGGATACTAATTTTCTTAGAAAATGTTGAGGCTAGCTGGTTCTCGCCGAAAAATACACTACGGAGTTAGGAAGTTTTCATTTTTTCATTTAAAAATTTGTTATTGCTTTCGATAGAAGGCAGACTCATAACCAGTTTTCGGCCAAAACCAGCCTCATAAACATTTTATAAGAAACGTACTTTCCCGTCCTACTTGAGTATTCCTTGATATATAAATGTACGCTCGATATTAGTTAGTTCCAAATTAATAAAAAACTTTGCAAGCCGCCTACTGTAAGTAGCTAATATCTAGTTCAGTTTCGCTAGAAATTTTTGCAGCCCTATATTTTTTCAGAAGCCATACAATTTAAGCAGGTCAGGGTTTGAGAAGGTGAAGCAAATTGAAAAGGGAAGTCTTCAAAGTGACTGACACGCGTTTACCTGAAAAAAGAAAGTCGTTGGGAAGCTCTGTATCAAAATCAACCACCCCGCTTCATCAAGCACAACTAGTAAAGTTCCCCATCCGATATCTTCCCATTTTGTTACATCGAATTTCCATTATTTACTCAAACCGTCTATTTTGTCCCTCCCTTCAGCAGTCACTCTTGGAGAAATCCGATTAGGAAACAGTGGAAATTTCGGAGTGGAATTCAGAGTTGAAGTGATGAACAAACAATCAACTGGGGACGCGTCAGTTAAAAATGAGAATAAAAAGCATTGTTTAAGCGAAGCACTTCAACTAGAGTGGCACGCTAAAAGGCTTGGACTGAAAAAGAGGGATTTAGCGTTGCTCAATGGATGACGCTGTGCTGTCCAGATATAGTAAACTAAAATTTCAGTTAGCTTTTTGGCATCAAGGTTTTTGTGCTGTGAACTGACTTTAGCTGTGGCTTAATTCGGAATCACGTGCATTTAGAAAGTTCAACTCGATGTTCTTATATATATATTGGCTCAATTTTAATTTAAGTTCGTTGTAGGTGTTCTCGGAGCGCGACACTTGATCTGGTTTGAAAGGTGTGAGGATTGCGCTAGGTCTACTATAATGTAGGGAGGGAACTAGATCTATTATAATGTAGCGAGAGCGCTATAGATCTATTATAATGTAGCGAGAGCGCTATAGATCTATTATAATGTAGCGAGAGCGCTATAGATCTATTATAATGTAGGGAGAGCACTATAGATCTATTATAATGTAGGGAGAGCGCTATAGATCTATTATAATGTAGGGAGAGAACTATAGATCTATTATAATGTAGGGAGAGCGCTATAGATCTATTATAATGTAGGGAGAGCGCTATAGATCTATTATAATGTAGGGAGAGCGCTATAGATCTATTATAATGTAGGGAGAGAACTATAGATCTATTATAATGTAGGGAGAGCGCTATAGATCTATTATAATGTAGGGAGAGCGCTATAGATCTATTATAATGTAGGGAGAGCACTATAGATCTATTATAATGTAGGGAGAGCACTATAGATCTATTATAATGTAGCGAGAGCACTAGAGATCTATTATAACGTAGTGAGAGCACTATAGATCTATTATAATGTAGCGAGAGCACTAGAGATCTATTATAATGTAGTGAGAGCACTAGAGATCTATTATAATGTAGGGAGAGCACTATAGATTTATTATAATGTAGCGAGAGCACTATAGATCTATTATAATGTAAGGAGAGCACTATAGATCTATTATAATGTAGGGAGAGCGCTATAGATCTATTATAATGTAGGGAGGGAACTAGATCTATTATAATGTAGGGAGGGAACTAGATCTATTATAATGTAGGGAGAGCACTATAGATCTATTATAATGTAGGGAGGGCACTATAGATCTATTATAATGTAGGGAGAGCACTATAGATCTATTATAATGTAGGGAGAGCACTATAGATCTATTATAATGTAGGGAGAGCGCTATAGATTTATTATTATGTAGGGAGGGAACTATAGATCTATTATAATGTAAGGAGAGCACTATAGATCTATTATAATGTAGGGAGAGCACTATAGATCTATTATAATGTAGGGAGAGCACTATAGATCTATTATAATGTAGGGAGAGCGCTATAGATCTATTATAATGTAGGGAGAGCACTATAGATCTATTATAATGTAGCGAGAGCGCTATAGATCTATTATAATGTAGGGAGAGCGCTATAGATCTATTATAATGTAGCGAGAGCGCTATAGATCTATTATAATGTAGGGAGAGCGCTATAGATCTATTATAATGTAGGGAGAGCACTATAGATCTATTATAATGTAGCGAGAGCGCTATAGATCTATTATAATGTAGGGAGAGCGCTATAGATCTATTATAATGTAGCGAGAGCGCTATAGATCTATTATAATGTAGGGAGAGCGCTATAGATTTATTATTATGTAGGGAGGGAACTATAGATCTATTATAATGTAAGGAGAGCACTATAGATCTATTATAATGTAGGGAGAGCACTATAGATCTATTATAATGTAGGGAGAGCACTATAGATCTATTATAATGTAGGGAGAGCGCTATAGATCTATTATAATGTAGGTAGGGAACTAGATCTATTATAATGTAGGGAGAGCGCTATAGATCTATTATAATGTAAGGAGAGCACTATAGATCTATTATAATGTAGGGAGAGCGCTATAGATCTATTATAATGTAGGGAGAGCACTATAGATCTATTATAATGTAGGGAGAGCGCTATAGATCTATTATAATGTAGGGAGAGCACTATAGATCTATTATAATGTAGGGAGAGCACTATAGATCTATTATAATATAGGGAGAGCACTATAGATCTATTATAATGTAGGGAGAGCACTATAGATCTATTATAATGTAGGGAGAGCACTATAGATCTATTATAATGTGGTAAGGGCGCTATAGATCTATTATAATGTAGTAAAGGCGTTTTAGATCTATAATAATGTAGTAAAGGCGTTTTAGATCTATTATAATGTAGAGAGAGCACTATAGATCTAATATATGATGTAGGGAAGGGCGCTAGAACTATTATAATCTAGAGAGGGTGCTAGATCTAATGTAAAGAGAGCGCTAGATCTATTATAATGCAGAGAGGGCGCAAGATCTATTATTCAGACGTTAGGTTATGTAAACAAATATAGCCATTAAAAATAATTTTAAAAAGCGCAAATCAATAAAAACGCTTTAAAAGAACATGAATACAGAAAACATGATACACTTACCCAGAGAACTGCACAATCTGACTCGAACTCTCAGGACATCCTAAACCAACAAATCCATCAACGGCGTCTCTGTACAGGTGCTCCATGGCTGGCAGTGCGGCAAGATTTGAGCAGGTCGAGTTCACAAAGCTAATCTGCAAATCGAACTGCTCAGTGAGTTTCAGTCTTCTCAAAGTCTCCAAAGCGAATGGTACACTTGGCTGGATGAGTTCGGCCCGGAACTGATGCGTCGTGTTGAACGGCAGCAAAGCTAGCAGTCGAAATTTCGGCTTAATAGCGACAGCAAATTGAAATTGATTGACAGCCATGATTGCAAAGATTCCAACTGCCACCGTGAGCTCAGAATGCATTTCAATGTTGCTTGTTAGTATTTATTTTAGTGTATTTGTTGTTTTTTGAAGTTTCAATATTGTCGAATATGCATGTAAAATTTTGTCCCTGTGGGCACGCGGCGCGCGACGTTTAGCTAGAGGTTTGTTGGCAAAGTATTGCGCTTGATCGGTTTTGTTGTAAGGCTGGATTGGCTAACAGAGTATGTGACCAATGGGGATTGGGTTGCTATGCTAATAATACGGGTGCTGCCCTGCTGTTAATTCCCTGTACAGTTGAGGTGAGATAGAAAATTTATTATCAACTGGCTAACAGAACTGATCTGTCAGGGCTGCAATTATGCAAGGTAGGGGATTTTATCTGAAACGGAAGTCAAATAGGGGAGGCAGGGGGACCCCAGCATCAAGTGAGGATCAATACTGACTCCAGCTGGGTTGCACTTTTCCGCCGAATCGGTTCCTTGAATCTCTTTGAATAGCTGGTGAAGAAAGATTTTTTTGTTCAAAAAGAGGAGATTTTAATCTAAGAATTTTGCTACTGACAAAAATCAATATTTAATATCTTTCCTCTTGCGGCTCAATTTCCTGATCTATCAGCAGCTTATCTCCTGACAGCGATTTCAACTGCCAGGCCTTCAAATAGTGGCATAAATTGTTAGAATGCTTAAGCAATTTTTTAGCTAGATTTTTGGTTTATGGATAGGTACTTAAAGTAATATATGTCGAGGAAATGGTTCCTTTTAGCTAGAAACTTGGCTAATTTATTATTAATGTAAGTTGATATCCGTTCTATTTCCATGATCTATCCATTCTATTTCCATGATCTATCCAATCTATTTCCATGATCTATCCATTCTATTTCCATGATCTATCCATTCTATTTCCATGATCCATATCCATTCTATTTCCATGATCTTTCCATTCTATTTCCATGATCTATCCAATCTATTTCCATGATCTATCCATTCTATTTCCATGATCTATCCATTCTATTTCCATGATCCATATCCATTCTATTTCCATGATCTTTCCATTCTATTTCCATGATCTATCCATTCTATTTCCATGATCTATCCATTCTACTTCCATGATCTATCCAATCTATTTCCATGATCTATCCATTCTATTTCCATGATCTATCCAATCTATTTCCATGATCTATCCATTCTATTTCCATGATCTATCCAATCTATTTCCATGATCTATCCAATCTATTTCCATGATCTATCCATTGTATTTCCATGATCTATCCAATCTATTTCCATGATCTATCCATTCTATTTCCATGATCTATCCATTCTATTTCCATAATATTTCCATTCTATTTCCATGATCTATCCATTCTATTCCATGATCTCTACATTCTATTTCCATGATATATCTGTTCTATTTCCATGATATATTTGTTCTATTCCATGATCTCTACATTCTATTTCCATGATATATCTGTTCTATTTCCATGATATATCTGTTCTATTTCCATGATCTATCCAATCTATTTCCATGATCTATCCATTCTATTCCATGATCTCTACATTCTATTTCCATGATCTATCCATTCTATTTCCATGATCTATCCATTCTATTCCATGATCTCTACATTCTATTTCCATGATATATCTGTTCTATTTCCATGATCTATCCTCTCTTCTTCCATTTTCTATATTTATTCTATTTCCATTATCTATTCATTCTATTTCCATTATCTATCCATTCTATTTCCATGCTAGTACAAGTAATAAATTCATTAGTGAAGTTAAATTATTTGATTTGTTTGAATAATCAAGTCCATGAAAAGTTATTCCATATATTTGATCAATACTTGTAGAAACTACAGCTTAATCTAGTGAACATAGTTAACTACTCAAGTCCTCATTTTTCCTAATCATCCCTTCTTCTACATCTTTAGCCATAATTGCCTCTGTCAGGCCTGCAATCATCATTTCTTTTGCTTTTGTTTCATATTTTTTGCGTGGCGCAAGTTGCCCAAGCGAGGCGACCCCCCACCCCCGAGGGCTGCTCAGTCTCTGACGGGTCAATCCTCCCAGGAAAAAACACTGACGAGGCAACATGCCGCTAGTCCGTCTGTCGAAGCGCAGGTGAGCAGATGGCGGCTGATGAGACCCGTGTGAAATGAGGGGGTAAGGCGGGACAGACAGGCAGAGTTTGCACAAATCGTTACATCGGGACTCTGCTGCCCCTCTCGTCTACTTTTCTTGCGACGCAATTTTCTACTTGGCCAGGCAGGCCGGGAGCCTCAAAGCTTTGCTCGAGGCCCTCACCTGCTTGCGTCATGAATAGAAAAGTAAAGAAGGAAAACTACTTGCGAGTTAATCTCCTGCAGCTTTGCCTGCTTGCGGCTCGAGACAGATCTTCAGTCTGTTTTTATTTGAAAGGACTGAAAACTGATCATCTTTCATGGAATGCTACTCAGATAGTAGGTAGTACAGAATGTTTAGTGATTCAAATTAATTAGACCAGATTAGATAGATAGATAGATAGATAGATAGATAGATAGATAGATAGATAGATAGATAGATAGATAGATAGATAGATAGATAGATAGATAGATAGATAGATAGATAGATAGATAGATAGATAGATAGATAGATAGATAGATAGATAGATAGATAGATAGATAGATAGATAGATAGATAGATAGATAGATAGATAGATAGATAGATAGATAGATAGATAGATAGATAGATAGATAGATAGATAGATAGATAGATAGATAGATAGATAGATAGATAGATAGATAGATAGATAGATAGATAGATAGATAGATAGATAGATAGATAGATAGATAGATAGATAGATAGATAGATAGATAGATAGATAGATAGATAGATAGATAGATAGATAGATAGATAGATAGATAGGTAGATAGATAAATACGAGCAGATAGATACCTAGATTAAGAGCCCAGAGGCAGCACAGAGTAGTGCTAAAGAAATCATGCTTCAAAGTCGTACTCAAGCCATTCTAAAGGCGTATTGTGATGAAAACCTTTTAGGCTCCTTTACTTTCTTGCTTAGGCTTTTTCGAATTTCGAGTCTGAAGCCCAGTAAAAGTTTGCCGGATCTCATACTCACAAATGCATCATAATAGCGCAACTGTCATAGATCTTCATTTTAAAGCTAAGCACTGAATGAATGCGATAACTGAGGTCAAGTTAAAATTTGTTTTTCGTTCCCTATGAGTGCAAAAAAACTAAGCTACAGGAACTGAGCCGTAAGCTTAATAAAACTATCAAATCTTGCACATCCATTTCATATAACTTCTCTTGTACTCGTATTAGAAGTTGTTAGTATAGAAAACCTGCTTAAAACTGAAACGAATAGTTGACATTGAAAAAATCTATTTTACGAGTAGTTCTCGCTTTTTGAATACCGGTAGAGCACAAGAAAAAAATCGATATTTCACACTCATTTATAAATGATGGAACTTGGAATTAAAAATCGAGGTCTCAGCTGGTGTTAGGCTGAGTTCGCGTACAATATTAATAGGTTGCTTTAACTTTGGTACTGCATGGTCTTTTGTATTTCTTCTATTACGAGTAATTGATTTTTACCATATCTAGCTACATGTATAGCCGCGTGTTTTTAAAACATTTGCTCAGGAAAAATTTCAGAACAATTTGCGGCTTGAAGTCCCTCGATCCCAGGAATTCATATTTGTCAATCGATTTCAAATTCATAAGAGCCAACTCTCTCAAGGCACAGAAAGTTAAAGACGGCGTTTAACCTTTCAGTCCTTGTTGAGCCGTGTTGAACATATTTTTATCCTACGGAATTCCCGTCTGACAAAGCTTAGAAGTTGCACTTGTTGACCCTAAAAATTCTAGAAGCGTATCTGCCCCTTGATTGTTCTACTATTTGGAAATTCAATATTGGCCGACCGACAAAAGGAAGATCACAAAAATCACAGCATTGTTCTTAGACAGGCTTACAGACGAAGGCATGTGAAGGCGATTTTTTGCAAAAAAAAACTATGCACTTTTCAATGTGCTATAGTTGGTTGCTTCTGTGAACTCTTTATAGTTAAAGTAAAATATAGCATTTCCGTTTGCTTAACAAAGGAAAGCTAAAATTGGATACTTTCACGTTATACGTTAAGTTTATCTTTTGACACTGTCTGCAGAAATAGAAAATAAAGAGATTTCACGGAATACTCGTACATGGGGCCGAGTTCATGAGGCAAGTACAAGTGACAGTGACAAATTGACAATAAATTACAAGTGACAAGTGATAAGTGACAGCGATTTCAGTTTCATGAGAATTTTGCAACCACTTTTCAAGTTTAAAAATAGGACCCTATAGTTGCGCAGTCTATGGGTCGACCTAGGTCTTACAAAGGTCTAGGCCTTTCAAGGCTATAAACTTTGGCTTTGAACCATAGAATTTTGAACTCTCTTGGGCTTTCATGAAGCTTTTGATTATAAATGATTAGTGCTTAAATGATAAGTGCTATTTTGTTTGGCTCCTTTCATTCTGTATCTCTTTAACCACGAGTTGCCCGTTGGCAGGGAGTGAGACGTGCCCATGGAGGAAAGAATAGAATGGAGTGCTAATCTGAGCTAATGTAATTCTATTCTTTCCTCCATGGACGTGCCTCAAGCTTTTTAAACTGCTGCTTGAGCACTCTATGGCAGCAGAGCTGCTGTGGGAGGTAACTGGTGTGAGCAAAAATAGGCATGGGAGGCTAGTGGTTAAGCCTAAAATGAAAGACACAAATCTTCAAATTGATCAGATGAAAGCCGGAATGCCACGAGGCTGAAAGTTGATTCTTTCTTTGATGATCCGCACTGGACAGAGGAACGCTACAGTATGCTAGCGATGTGTTTGTTTCTCTATCTAAGTAGACTGTTGACAAAAGCTTAGGCCACTTGTAGACTTGTCATTGATAAAAGTGGGACCCTTCGATAGTGCTCAAGCTAAACCTGTGTTGTCTATGGCCAAAAGAACGGCAAAAACGGCTTGAAATGCTTCATGAAATCGGCCCCTAGTCTCCTTACTTAGTCTCTCTCTCTCTCTTACTCGCTTACTATCTTACATATTTTTTCGATAGATACTCGGACAGTCAATCATTTACGGTTCGGTCTTAAGGTGAAAGAAAGAATTTAAATCTGAAAAAAATTCTTAGTTTGGAAAGGACATCACTGTCTTCTTGAGAAAATTAACTCTTCAATGATGCCTCCATTGATAGACATCCCATCCAAAGAGGTTTCAGTAGCAGCAAATAGAAATAACGGCTAAAGCTCATGCTGGGTGATATTGCGAAACTTTGGATGAACTGGAGAATCTTGCTAAACAAACCGAGGCACATGGGAGAAGTCAATGTCAGTCAATTGGGGGCTAACAAGAAACTGGTTTCTTCTAGCATGAAACAGTGTTCACAAAATAGCACCAAGGTGAAAGGCTACAAGCGTGGAGCTTCCACCAGTCACATAGGGATGTACAACTGCATAACTTTCTCATGGTCTGACTTCACGTCAAAGTTGGTCGAAAAATATAAACCTAAGCGGACAAGCTAGAGTACAATGTTTTTGATATTGTAAACTGCCAGCTACATGTAAAACGGGCAGTAGAATGGAGAGCTGGCAAGAAGAAAGAAGAACCAACAAGGAATCCTCATCTTGCTATAATCCTTCTCGCTAACCGTGAACTCACGCTCTAGGCACAAGCTTGTAAATTGTTTATTTAATAACTTATAGTAGCACTCGTATATGCCAATTAAAGATTGGAACATTTGTCAAATATTATCTGAATGCATGCCATGCCGTCTGGAGCATGCGTGGCCGAAAGTTGACACTATGTAAAACTGTACACCCTTGTGGAGAGTGTCAACCAGCCATTCTAGCTTGTACACCTTATAGTATTCTCGTAGTATTCTCTGAGCCCTACAAAATTATCTTGTAATATTAACCATTTCTCTGCATAGCTAGGAAATTGGATCAAAGCACAGGCTTCTTTTATACACAAATGTAGCCCCAATTGTCTAAATAATCACAATAATATCTATAAATGCCAGATGATTTGGCTGACAGAGGTGGGGGAATCGAGTTGACACGGGACAGGTCAGGAAGCTGACTGACAGACGCAATGCTACTATACTCGCAGTTTTTTTCTATGAGCTTCAGCTTCAATCGCGCCTCTGATCACTTCTGTCACGTAACATCTAGCAAATAGAAATTAGCGAATTATGAGATCAATATTATGATGAAGGTTTTATATCACTACTGATAAGGCTCCAGAAGAATATGGTTTATTCCTTAGTGCTCTAAAAATTGCCACAACCAGACATACAGTAGCTCAAATTTCACTCCGACCAAATGTCACTCCGACCAAATGTCACTCCGACCAAATGTCACTCCGACCAAATGTCACTCCGACCAAATGTCACTCCGACCAAATGTCACTCCGACCAAATGTCACTCCGACCAAATGTCACTCCGACCAAATGTCACTCCGACCAAATGTCACTCCGACCAAATGTCAGTCCGACCAAATGTCACTCCGACCAAATGTCACTCCGACCAAATGTCACTCCGACCAAATGTCACTCCGACCAAATGTCACTCCGACCAAATGTCACTCCGACCAAATGTCACTCCGACCAAATGTCACTCCGACCAAATGTCACTCCGACTAAATATCACTCCAATAAAATATGGCTATCGTGACATAGCTATCAACATTAAAAATAGGTTAAGAACTCTAATCAGAACAATATGTCTAATCCTGCATAGTTACAAGAACTTGCACTCTCTTAGCGACAACAATTTTCATCTCGGAGCCAAGCCCAGACCAATTGAGTAACGAAGAGGGGTGGGCAGTCACGAAATCGATTCATCAGCCTCTCTTGGGGGGGGGGACCGGACTGACTGCCAAATAGAAATCTCATCTACCCCCCAATGCTTGAGACTTTTTTGAGTCTAATAGTTCAATCTGTCGCTCTCGACTCTCTCCTAAGGACCACTAGAAATAGCTATATGGTATATACTATACCATATGCAATGTTAGCAGCCACCATTTGTGTGAACTATGGCTACGAAGGTCATTTTTGGCAGCAAGATGTGTCTTGGAAAAGAAATATACTCCGTTTATACCAATGAACTATTATTTATCTCAATGTCCATTACTTAGTCACCTAATAAAGGAGTAACATTGAAAACTGGAAACTTAACTAGCCGTTTTTACATAACTATTGATGATATGCTCGCATATTTAGATTTGTGTAGCTTTTAGTTTAGCTATCCTTACTATTAAGCCTTGCAGCTTAGGATGTCAGCTTTCCCTCATTGAGCCATGGCATCTCAGAAACTCTCTACTTGAGCCATGGCATCTCACCAACTCTCTACTTGAACCATGGCATCTCAGCAACTCCCCATTGAGCCATGGCATCTCACCAACTCTCTACTTGAGCCATGGCATCTCACCAACTCTCTACTTGAACCATGGCATCTCAGCAACTCCCCATTGAGCCATGGCATCTCACCAACTCTCTACTTGAGCCATGGCATCTCAGCAACTCCTCACTTGAGCCATGGCATCTCAGCAACTCTCTACTTGAGCCATGGCATCTCAGCAACTCCCTACTTGAGCCATGGCATCTCAGCAACTCCCTACTTGAGCCATGGCATCTCAGAAACTCTTGAAAGAAGAAATATAGGACTTTTACTTTATAGGAAGAAATAGGAAAGCGTGAGGAATTCACGTGAGATCTATTTTTAGCAACTGACGTCAATGTTTGCCGAATAAAAAGCAAGGGTGCCGGAGCACGTGAGTTCGGCTGGTTATGTGACTAGTGACTAGTGTCATGTGACAAGGTAAAGGTGAAAAGGCGAGCCACTAGTGAAGCCACCAGTGACCGCTGAACGCAGAAGCAGGCCACAGGCCAAGCTGTCCAGGCGGCTGTAAAAATTACAAGTAAGGGGTGGGGCAGGCAGGGGGGAAAAGGAAATCTGCCCTCAGTGGTAGACAAAAGTTCAGAGCGAGGGCAAAGAAGCTGCTGACTAGAGTGAGACACCTAACAGTTATTCTAGTGGCTCACTACAATAATATTTGTTATATGCTAAAATCAATAGAGCGGTTAGAGCGTCGGACTCACGACTTAAAGGTCAGGGGTTCGATTTCCGATCCCAGTGAAACAATTTGAGTCCTTGAGCCAGACACTTAACTCTACATAATGGCTTTCAGTTCACCCAGCTATAAAATGGGTGCCAGCATTAGCTGGGGTAATTGTGGGTGTGTGTGGCGACCCCCCCCCCCAGTCCTTGGACTGAACAGCCGTACGCAGCCCTCAGATGCGCTACCCAGTGATGAAATAACGTTAGTTTACGGACAAAAAAGTTGAAGCAATTTACTAAAATTATAAAAATCGAGCATTTAATATTATTATTAACATATTGTTTCAGAAAATTTGTTCTTGTGAAGACAGAAACTGCAAAGAATATCGCAGCTTGCTATTGAACTGATACACTCTGGCTAATTTCTCTGTTTTAGGTTCCTCTTTCAAGCAACAGAGCAGGAACAAGCTCAGCTCAAATCTTCTACAGTTTAGCAAGATTCTAGGGTACATATCAAATAACGAGATTTATAGTCCGAAACAAAACGTAAACGCTTTCTGAGGACTTGCAATCAATATTTTTTGAAGCAATTATCCAACAAATAGGACCCCGTGATTATTATGGCTGTGCTAGCTTTGCTTACAGTATCAAATGGTTAGCAAGAAATGAACCTAATAAAAAAGCGTTTGGCAGTTTTTAGGTCACAGAATTAGTCGTTAAATTTTTTAACTGGAAAAATTTTGTCGTCCGACATGAAAATTTTAACAAAACGATTATACTCGTTATACAAAACGAGGTTGCATCAAGCTGAATGTGAGAGGTTGCGTCAAACTGGATGTGAGAGGTTGCGTCAAACTGGATGTGAGAGGTTGCGTCAAACTGGATGTGAGAGGTTGCGTCAAACTGGATGTGAGAGGTTGCGTCAAACTGCATGTGAGAGGTTGCGTCAAACTGGATGCGAGAGGTTGCGTCAAACTGGATGCGAGAGGTTGCGTCAAACTGGATGTGAGAGGTTGCGTCAAACTGGATGTGAGAGGTTGCGTCAAACTGGATGTGAGAGGTTGCGTCAAACTGAATGTGAGAGGCTGCGTCAAACTGCATGTGAGAGGTTGCGTCAAACTGGATGTGAGAGGTTGCGTCAAACTGAATGTGAGAGGCTGCGTCAAACTGTATGTGAGAGGTTGCGTCAAACTGGATGTGAGAGGTTGCGTCAAACTGGATGTGAGAGGTTGCGTCAAACTGGATGTGAGAGGTTGCGTCAAACTGGATGTGAGAGGTTGTGTTAAACTGGATGCGAGAGGTTGCGTCAAACTGGATGTGAGAGGTTGCGTCAAACTGGATGTGAGAGGTTGCGTCAAACTGGATGTGAGAGGTTGCGTCAAACTGGATGTGAGAGGTTGCGTCAAACTGGATGTGAGAGGTTGCGTCAAACTGGATGCGAGAGATTGCGTCAAACTGGATGCGAGAGGTTGCGTCAAACTGGATGCGAGAGGTTGCGTCAAACTGGATGCGAGAGGTTGCGTCAAACTGGATGTGAGAGGTTGCGTCAAACTGGATGCGAGAGGTTGCGTCAAACTGGATGTGAGAGGTTGCGTCTAACTGGGTGTCAGAGCTTAAGTGGTGTCAAGGGTGTAAAGTTTTATTGTCTTGTAAAGAAAAGTTTTGTGGGATGATCGAGCGTTCAGGTGCACGGGGGTCCACCTGGTCACGCACTTTTTTGCGACTGGTCTAGAAGACTTTACTGAATCAATACAGCCCACTTACAGTGGATGAAGGCTAATACGCGGTCCAATAAAAATCGATATTGACTGCTTCTTTCCATATTTACCTTTATAGTAGTACTTATAGTTTTGCACATAATTAAACCAGTCTAAGTAAGCCTAGACGTGCATAAGACAAGATCGCCGCAATCTTTGACTAGATGCGCTTGGGTTTAAGGTTTGGGTTGCGACTCTCGTCGTAGAATACAAAATTAGTTATTAGTGTAAAAATAAGCTGAAGCGGGCGAACAGGTCTGCAGCTTGTTGTTTGTCGCGCGGGGGGAATGACAATAAAGTAGATCAGCCTCTGTGCAACATTTTTGACGAGATTCTGACAGCTCATACTCGTACGCAATCTGAATTGGCCAAACTGATAAGATAGCCAATAAACTAAGTAGCCAAATCCAAATCAATATAAATTTAATTAATTATATACAATTTGCTACATTTAGTTAGTGGCTTAGGTAGCCACTGGTTCGGTAATCACATTCATTGACAATGATCAATGTCTGAGAAAGGAAATCTCTGGCTACTCTCGTAGTGCAATTCCCACAATCATTGCATACACATACTGCCTTTTTCTCTGCCCCCCCCCCCTGATCTGAGAATTTCTCGTGGAATCGTTCAAAAATTTCGTCAGTTGTGTTGCTGACGTGCGTCATCATACGCGTAATTACAGATGCAGCTGACTGGCTCGCAGAATCTCAAAAACAGCTGCAAGAAAAACTGCACCACCCTGCTAATGACAGAATGAATCTCGGCTTGCAGTCTCCAGAAGTCTCCAGCTGGCGGGGGGAATACTTGCGTGCTGCGATCTCCACATCCAACTAGTCAATTCTTTCGCTCTAGCATCCCCGGATTGCAAAATGGAACAGGTGGTCAATGAGCTCATTGTCGCGCGGGCTTTGCAATGTGCTCAAGTTGCTAATGTAATAAACTAGATAGCTATTGTATTGCTTGGGCACATGTATGCTTCTGTTGGAGCTGATAAAGTCAATACTTCTTTTATAGCTGAGCTCTATTATGCTTGACGTCTGGCCTCATCCAAGTACTTTCCCGCTGCTGCTATTTCTATCTCGCTTTCACCACGCCGACCCTAGGCATCTAGTCTCTTCAACAGAGGGCCATCCGCTCCTCTACCCCCCCCCCCTTAGCGGGAGCCGTAGGGGGGGAAAGCTACAGGAAATTAAGAAATCAATGTTGCACGATAGCGAACCCAAGCACTGTCCCCAATATTGGTCGCTTCCTATCTATCCATCTATTATCTTTTCTGTCTGAGCGACAAAAGAGAAAAGGCTCACAAAAACAGGTCCAAGGTTCTTCTATTCTTACCGGAAAACTTGGTGGACACGCGTTCGTGCAGAATTCGCCGATAGAGCGACGATGTGCTGGAATCGTTCTGCCGGCCCTCCTCGATCAGCGAGTCAACGTAGACATACTCGTATCGGAAGCTTGGCTCGAGTTTCAAATGATGATCCAGAGCCTGCTGGATGAGTTTGCACTGCACAAAGTCCAGATAGTAATGCGGCCGTCGCTTTGTCATCACGTTGTTCATCGTGACGTAGAACATCCCTCTCCACCGGCCCAGATTCCGAATGAAAGCGCGCAACGCTTTGTAGATCTCGTCGGCGGTAGTTCCAATACGAATAGTCTGCTTCATGTTGACCAGATTACTAGAAATTGCTCCCGTAGATACTACGGCATCCGTAGGCTGCAGCATGTACTGCTGGACATTGTTCATCGGATATGAACAAGGTACTCCGACAATGAACCGCGGCTCAGTGGAAGTTTCCCTACCGCTGCTTCTCTGGGCGCAAGTTAAATTGATAATCTGTTTCAGCGACACGTTGTGCTCGCAGCCGAAGTCAACGTAGACCTCTTGCAAATTGATTCGATCAGCCAGTGCTCGGCGCACCACTTGATGCTGCTTGGCCACTTGAAACACTGGTTTGAGCAGTTGAATCGGACTCATCACCTCTAGTTGAGTATTGTAGTCTGAAGCCAGCACTAGAGCGGTAACGTTGGCAGGCTCCCTGATCGGAATGAACGCGGAAGCGACCTCAAACGGCATCACTATAGCAACGAAGGCTAGAGCTATTGGTGTCCATAGGAACAGCGGCGTCGAAGATTTCAACGGCATCAGGTATGTGCGCTGAGTCTTTGAATTGAGGTGACAAAAGTCAGACAATTCGATGGCTTTAGGTAGGAAAATTCGCCAGTGTTTATTAAAGTGACGCTTCTGAGGTTGCCTCTCTTTCTGTCCTTATCTCCCTCGCACTCTCTTCTCTTACACTCGCGTCGCAGTGTGACCTCAAAAGCCAGCCTCCGAGCCAATGAGGGGCCCGTCGTGCCTAACGCCTCAGCAACTCAGTTTTTGCACTCCTACACGCTTCTGCATGCATGCTGCTATACCAAGCCAGTGCTTCGCTTGAAGAACTGTAACGCGCGGGTTAGGATGTCACACCGAATTTGCCTGCCCGTCTTGTCATCTCGTTGCCTAGGGGAGTGGTGATCTGAAAGATGCGCTTAACAATTGATATATGGCTGGCTTAATGCTTTGATAAAATGTGTGTACAGCTTTTTCTAAACTGTCTTGCTGAAAGCATTTCAATCTCAGTACTTCGTAGTTTGTTTATGGCGTTGAATTTGAATGTGCGTCAAAGCCGATCCTCTCTGTTCTAACTCAGCTGTTTATCACAATAGAAGTATAAGGAAGATTATATGGAAGGATAGTGAAACTGTACGACTATTAGATGTAGATATTTACTTATCCTATAATTTCGCAACAAGGAGCCCTGTAATTAGTTCAATGCGCGCTTTTCAGCATTTTGCCGTCAGATTTTGCTGACGAATTTCGCTGAGTTCATTGCCGCTCGAAAACATCAAATTATTGGTTGCGTTTGTCAAAATGCCCGTTGAAAGACGAAGCAAAGACAAGTAGAAGAAGCTAATTTCTGAGTTTAAAACGCGCCCTACTCTTGGTTTAGGAGTTTTTTCAGAGTCGAATAAATAATTTTTTCGCCTTTATCACCACCTGAGACTGTCAAATTAAACGCAGTAAGCTTTCAGCACTTCAGTAGAAAAGAGTGGTGGAGTAATAAATGCTTCTGCGACCTTCTGGCTATCAATCCTTAGCCTTCACACTATCCTTTTGCTAAGCCAGAAACTCACCTGCCTGTCAGGAAATTTACCGCATCATCTTACGGGCAAAACTAATGGTTTTGAGATGATAAGGAAGTCAGGCCGTCTGTAGATTTCCTAGAAAAGAACTTCCAAGCACATTTGAGGAGCAGATTAAGTAGGTTATTGACACTTATGTAGACTTTTGAGGAAGGAAGCTGACTTGAGGGGGCCGAATTTAGGAACTGATATGAGAGCCTGGATTTGAGAGATGTTTTGCGATTGGAGTACTAGACATAGGGAGCTAATACTCGAGAAACTGGATTCAAGGGACTGGATTCCGTAAAATGGAGTGGTGGGACTGGAGTTATGAGACTGGACTTAAGGAAATGGACTTGGGAGACTGGACTTGGGAGACTGGACTTGGGAGACTGGACTTGGGAGACTGGACTTGGGAGACTGGACTTGGGAGACTGGACTTGGGAGACTGGACTTGGGAGACTGGACTTGGGAGACTGGACTTGGGAGACTGGACTTGGGAGACTGGACTTGGGAGACTGGACTTGGGAGACTGGACTTGGGAGACTGGACTTGGGAGACTGGACTTGGGAGACTGGACTTGGGAGACTGGACTTGGGAGACTGGACTTGGGAGACTGGACTTGGGAGACTGGACTTGGGAGACTGGACTTGGGAGACTGGACTTGGGAGACTGGACTTGGGAGACTGGACTTGGGAGACTGGACTTGGGAGACTGGACTTGGGAGACTGGACTTGGGAGACTGGACTTGGGAGACTGGACTTGGGAGACTGGACTTGGGAGACTGGACTTGGGAGACTGGACTTGGGAGACTGGACTTGGGAGACTGGACTTGGGAGACTGGACTTGGGAGACTGGACTTGGGAGACTGGACTTGGGAGACTGGACTTGGGAGACTGGACTTGGGAGACTGGACTTGGGAGACTGGACTTGGGAGACTGGACTTGGGAGACTGGACTTGGGAGACTGGACTTGGGAGACTGGACTTGGGAGACTGGACTTGGGAGACTGGACTTGGGAGACTGGACTTGGGAGACTGGACTTGGGAGACTGGACTTGGGAGACTGGACTTGGGAGACTGGACTTGGGAGACTGGACTTGGGAGACTGGACTTGGGAGACTGGACTTGGGAGACTGGACTTGGGAGACTGGACTTGGGAGACTGGACTTGGGAGACTGGACTTGGGAGACTGGACTTGGGAGACTGGACTTGGGAGACTGGACTTGGGAGACTGGACTTGGGAGACTGGACTTGGGAGACTGGACTTGGGAGACTGGACTTGGGAGACTGGACTTGGGAGACTGGACTTGGGAGACTGGACTTGGGAGACTGGACTTGGGAGACTGGACTTGGGAGACTGGACTTGGGAGACTGGACTTGGGAGACTGGACTTGGGAGACTGGACTTGGGAGACTGGACTTGGGAGACTGGACTTGGGAGACTGGACTTGGGAGACTGGACTTAGGAGACTGGACTTGGGAGACTGGACTTAGGAGACTGGACTTGGGAGACTGGACTTGGGAGACTGGACTTGGGAGACTGGACTTGGGAGACTGGACTTGGGAGACTGGACTTAGGAGACTGGACTTGGGAGACTGGACTTGGGAGACTGGACTTGGGAGACTGGACTTAGGAGACTGGACTTGGGAGACTGGACTTGGGAGACTGGATTTCGGAGACTGGACTTGGGAGACTGGACTTGGGAAATGGAATGAATCTGGGATTGAATGACTCACTCTTATTACTAACATAAGTAGACTAGTTTAGTAGCGATTTAAGCGGCAGGCAGATGACAGAAATATGAAACGCGGCAATCAAAGTTTGCAGCTGCTTCACAGCTTCAAAGCCTTCTCAAGGGGAATTGCTGAGATGCCAAGGCTTACGGGAGAATTGCTAAGAGGTCAGAAAAAATGTATTCCAATCTTTGTTACCTCCCCAAACGGGGAGGGGCGCTGATTGCAAGTTTTTTCTTTAAACAGATTTTTCGATGCAGAATTTAACTTCAGAAACTTGTAGATCAAGTTATGATAAACACAAGATAATAAAAAGAAAACGCTAATTTTCTGAAGTATAAAACTAAAATAAATGTCACCACACACACCCTCAATTACCCCAGCTAATGCTGGCACCCATTTTACAGCTGGGTGAATTGAAGAAATACAGAGTTACATGTAAGTGTCTTGCTCAAGGATACAAATTATTCCAAGTGGGTCGGGAATCGAACCCCGACCTTTCAGTCGTGAGTCCAACCAGGTGCGTCACCATCCCGGGGGGAGACAGGGGGGGGGGAACATGTCCCCCCAGTAAAAGCTTTGGGGGGGGACATGCCAATGCTTTGTCCCCCCACCCCACATTGTAACCCGTTGTGGTAATCAAAAATTTTCTTCTGGGCGCCAAAATATAGCGCCTGCGGCGCCAAAATGAGTGCCTGCGGCGCCAAAAGGAATGCCTGCGGCGCCAAAATGAGTGCCTGCGGCGCCAAAATGAGCGCTGACAACACGATTCTCAAATTGATGGAAATGCAGGAATTTAGTCATGTACATGTACATGTTGAATTCTTAGCCTTATCCCCCCCATAAAATCCATGGCGACGTCCCTGAATCGGATGCTCTAGGCTACAATCCCCTAGATAACTATAACTTGCGTTATTCCTGCCTTATCATGATCCACTTTCAGCCTCAAGTGGCCAAGCAGAATCAATGACATATGAACAGCTACTGACGTCAGTCACCAGCTAAAGTCTAAGAGAAACGATTGATGTCGATGTTGCTAAGTAAAATATGGAGTCACAAATGGAGGCAATCAGTCAGAATTGCCTAAAGACTCATGAGTGAGTAGTCAAGACTGCATGAAATATTCATGCTAGGCTTTGCATTTCCCCATCGGGTACTTCGTGCATTGCTTCTGTCTTAAAAGGATCTGGAAACTTGAAGGCACGAATTAAGTCTTGTTCAAGGACTAGAGAGAGACGTTCGATAAATCAATTACGAGCTATTATTTTTGGAAAGGTCAAGGACAGCAGTTGTTGCTGGTCGATAGAAGGAGCCAAACAATTCTGCACTGCTTTTCACACAGTTCATGGCAGTCAAAATGCCTGCTTCACCTTCGATTCGGGCATAGCGGAGGAAATGGAGCAAGCACTGGGCGAGTACTAAATGCTAATCAGATGGTATGGATTTCTAATGGACGCATCGGGAGGCTTCATTCTCGTGGCATAAATTCTATCTACAATAAGATACTGATAATGGGAATCTCTACCACGCCCTCTCAACCGAGGAGACCCAGCGTGATAAGGGCTCCGGCAGGGTCATCGATTCAAAAAAATGAACCTCCCGCGCCAAGCGTTTTTGCTCCGGGATGAAAGGCGAGCTGGTGTCCTCTAGAAGGGGCGGCCCCGGCCCCAAGGGATCGAACGGGATAGAGCGGAAGCGATGGAGGAGCAAGTGACACAGCAGAGGCAGCTCACTTCTCAGCTGACTTCTGATTGGCTGCCAAGCTGATCTGCTCCAGCAGCTCATCTATTTAGCTGCGCCACTTTGGAGGCAAACCTCTCAAGCCAGTCTTATCGCGTCTATAATCCATAATTAGGTCGATCGCTAATCCCTAAGAAGCAAATCTGGCGGGCAACACTGCAGCCACTACCCGTCACCGCTTGTGGACCAGTCCCCAGGCTCTGCGACCTCTCGTTGCCACGGTCGACGGCGACAGCGCTAGCGGTGGCGACTGCGGAGACGGAGCAGCCTCGGTAACAGCCAAGGACCTCCTGTTGCACTTCTGCCACGGCACAAGCCTCAGAGGCATTCCCCGAATCGTGTCCAGCAGAGCCAACAGGCAGCTGCAGGCACTGTGGATTGTCTTCGTGAGCTTGCTTATGTCTGCCTGTCTAGTCAACCTGTACTACATCATCCGACTGTACTTTAGTTACGACGTAGTCCAGCTGCCCGTGCACACCATCCGACCGGACGCGGCGTTTCCATCCGTGACGATCTGTAATCAGAATCCAATTAGTCTTAGGGGCCATCGGCTGCTGCGGCAGAGGGGCTGGCCGGGGCCCAGGGATTTCTTCCGGTTGGCATGGAAACGCCGGACTCAAATGCATCCATCAAATGGTGGCAACTTATCCAAGAGCGACGCCGGAAATCTAAGAAATTACATCAGCGGACTGCTGTCCTTCAATGCCTACTTTGCAAACCTGCCGAAGGGCTCAGATCCACACGAGCTGGGCCACTCCAAGGAGGATCTGATCCGGAGCTGCTACCTGCTTGTGCAGTCGTCTACCTCAGGCAAGGAGCCGCCGGTGAATAGTCCGAGATGCGACCACCTGGGCTGGTGGCGGCAGGTGTACGATCAGAACAGGCTGAACTGCTACACATACATGGCTGACCGGCAGCACGAGAATGACGCTGTGGTGGAGATGGAGCTGAGGCTGTTCCTCGGTCACGAGTTGAACTTTGACTGCTCCGATTGCGTACTGATGGACGTGAGCAGCCAGACTAGGGGGGCCACAGTGGTGCTGCACCCAAACGGCACCTACCCGGATGTGCAGAGAGACGGATTTACGGTACGTTGGCTGCCCGCTGTGGGTCTATGTAATATTCATCCATTTCGGATTTCGTGCTAATCCACGCAGATGCGACCACCATCGAATAAGTTAATTAGCTGTTGAGTAGTTCTCAAATTATGGGAGAGCGTTATTATCAGATAGGAATAATTTTGCCATTGTGACGCATGAATATTAAATGATTTCATATTTATATTGCCTAAGGGTGCAGTGCAAAGAAAATTCTTGACCCGAATATTTTTAAAAAACTGTTTTGTTATGGCACCGCATAAATCCAGACACAAATCAATTCAGACACAAACCAATTCAGACACAAACCAATTCAGACACAAATCAATCCAGACACAAACCAATTCAGACACAAATCAATTCAGACACAAATCAATTCAGACACAAATCAATTCAGACACAAATCAATCCAGACACAAATCAATTCAGACACAAATCAATTCAGACACAAACCAATTCAGACACAAACCAATTCAGACACAAACCAATTCAGACACAAATCAATTCAGACACAAACCAATTCAGACACAAACCAATTCAGACACAAACCAATTCAGACACAAACCAATTCAGACACAAACCAATTCAGACACAAACCAATCCAGACACAAACCAATTCAGACACAAATCAATTCAGACACAAACCAATTCAGACACAAACCAATTCAGACACAAACCAATTCAGACACAAACCAATTCAGACACAAACCAATTCAGACACAAATCAATTCAGACACAAACCAATTCAGACACAAATCAATCCAGACACAAATCAATTCAAACACAAACCAATTCAGACACAAATCAATTCAGACACAAATCAATTCAGACACAAATCAATTCAGACACAAATCAATCCAGACACAAATCAATTCAGACACAAATCAATCCAGGCACAAATCAATTCAGACACAAATCAATTCAGACACAAATCAATTCAGACACAAATCAATCCAGACACAAATCAATTCAGACACAAATCAATCCAGGCACAAATCAATTCAGACACAAACCAATTCAGACACAAACCAATTCAGACACAAATCAATTCAGACACAAACCAATTCAGACACAAACCAATTCAGACACAAACCAATTCAGACACAAACCAATTCAGACACAAACCAATTCAGACACAAACCAATCCAGACACAAACCAATTCAGACACAAACCAATTCAGACACAAACCAATTCAGACACAAACCAATTCAGACACAAACCAATTCAGACACAAACCAATTCAGACACAAACCAATTCCGACACGAACCAATTTAGACACAAATCAATCCAGACACAAACCAATTCAGACACAAACCAATTCAGACACAAATCAATTCAAAGACAAATCAGATACTACTAAACACAGCCAGCGATGACCTTAACTTCTGGCTAACTCAAACGTCGCCCCCACCCAGGTGTACCCCGGCACCCTGACCGAAGTAACATTCGCTACCCTGAACTGGACCAGACTCGGCCCACCCTACGGCAACTGCGACCCCAACCCGCCTAGTTACCTCAACATCGCCAACACCGAGGGAACCGACTCGAGCAGTGCTCAGAATTCGAACCAGAACCAACAACAGCAGCAGCAGCGGCAGGAGCACCGCAACCATCAGAAGCTGTTCGCCTACACCAGCAGAGCCTGCCACAAGCTCAGCCTGCTCAGCCGAATTCAATCCGACTGCAACTGCAGCTTCGCCTTCCTGCTGCCGCACGCTCCGATCTCGTCGGTTCAACCGACTGTCTGCGAGAGCCTCGACGCTGACAACACGATAAACTTCAGCAGTTCCGGCCTCTTGCGCGCCATCAACCGGACTCGATGCGGCATGCTGGGAGCCTTTGCCAACTTTGACAGCGGCTGCCGAGAGCCGTGCAGCCACTTCTCCTATCAGATAGCAACGACCCAGTCGCAGTGGCCTCGGGAGTCAATGCTGGCCAACATTTTCAAATATGAGCTGGCCAACGACAAGGACCTGGACCTGAACAGCAACTCGAGTGCGGAGCTCAGCAGCCAGGAGTGGCAGCTGGCCGAGATGTACGAGCAGGTACGTCAGCTGATCCCTAACAGCACCGCCAACGCCAGCTCTCTGCTGAAGCAGCTCGGCCTCATCAGCGACAGCTTTGTCACGCTGAAAGTGACTAGAAAGGATTTCTCAGTGACACAGATTGCGGAGAAGCCGGTGCAAACTTTGGCATCAACTTTCAGCCAAGTTGGCGGCCTGCTATCCATGTGGATCGGCCTCACCTTTGTGTGGCTTGTCGAGCTACTTGATCTGGGACTTCAGCTGCTGCAGCTGCTCTGCCGACGGCTGTCCACTGACGGTCACAGGAAGTCTTCGTCAACGGAGAGCAAGTCGGTCAGACAATCGAGGCTGTCGCCGGGACAGCTGGACTCAGCTGACAATGGCACCGCAGTTTAAAATATGAGGACTCAGCTGACAATGGCACCGCAGTTTAAAATATGAGGACTCAGCTGACAATGGCACCGCAGTTTAAAATATGAGGACTCAGCTGACAATGGCACCGCAGTTTAAAATATGAGGACTCAGCTGACAATGGCACCGCAGTTTAAAATATGAGGATTCAGCTGACAATGGCACCCCAGATCAAGGCTACAGTAGGGAGACTTAACTGACAATGGCACCCAGTTCAAAACTACAGTAGCTAGAGGACTCAGCTGACAATGGCACCCCAGTTTGAAATATGAGGACTCAGCTGACAATGGCACCGCAGGTTGAAATATGAGGACTCAGCTGACAATGGCACCGCAGTTTAAAATATGAGGACTCAGCTGACAATGGCACCGCAGTTTAAAATATGAGGACTCAGCTGACAATGGCACCGCAGTTTGAAATATGAGGACTCAGCTGACAATGGCACCCCAGATTGAAATATGAGGACTCAGCTGACAATGGCACCCCAGTTTAAAATATGAGGACTCAGCTGACAATGGCACCGCAGTTTAAAATATGAGGACTCAGCTGACAATGGCACCGCAGTTTAAAATATGAGGACTCAGCTGACAATGGCACCGCAGTTTAAAATATGAGGACTCAGCTGACAATGGCACCGCAGTTTAAAATATGAGGACTCAGCTGACAATGGCACCGCAGTTTGAAATATGAGGACTCAGCTGACAATGGCACCGCAGTTTGAAATATGAGGACTCAGATGACAATGGCACCCCAGATCAAGGCTACAGTAGGGAGACTTAACTGACAATGGCACCCAGTTCAAAACTATAGTAGCTAGAGGACTCAGCTGACAATGGCACCCCAGTTTGAAATATGAGGACTCAGCTGACAATGGCACCCCAGTTTGAAATATGAGGACTCAGCTGACAATGGCACCGCAGTTTAAAATATGAGGACTCAGCTGACAATGGCACCCCAGTTTGAAATATGAGGACTCAGCTGACAATGGCACCGCAGTTCAAAATATGAGGACTCAGCTGACAATGACACCCCAGTTTGAAATATGAGGACTCAGCTGACAATGGCACCGCAGTTTGAAATATGAGGACTCAGCTGACAATGGCACCCCAGATCAAGGCTACAGTAGGGAGACTTAACTGACAATGGCACCCTGTTCAAAACTATAGTAGCTAGAGGACTCAGCTGACAATGGAACTCCAGTTCAAGGCTACAGTAGTGGGACTCAGCTGACAATGGCACCGCAGTTTAAAATATGAGGACTCAGCTGACAATGGCACCCCAGTTTGAAATATGAGGACTCAGCTGACAATGGCACCGCAGTTTAAAATATGAGGACTCAGCTGACAATGACACCCCAGTTTGAAATATGAGGACTCAGCTGACAATGGCACCCCAGATTGAAATATGAGGACTCAGCTGACAATGGCACACCAGTTCAAGGCTACAGTAGCTAGAGGACTCAGCTGACAATGGCACCCCAGTTCAAGGCTACAGTAGGAGGACTCAGCTGACAATGGCACCCCAGTTCAAGGCTACAGTAGGAGGACTCAGCTGACAATGGCACCCCAGTTCAAGGCTACAGTAGGAGGACTCAGCTGACAATGGCACCCCAGTCCAAGGCTACAGTAGGAGGACTCAGCTGACAAAAGCACCCCAGTTCAAGGCTACAGTAGGAGGACTCAACTGACAATGGCACCCCAGTTCAAGGCAACAGTAGGAGGACTCAGCTGACAAAAGCACCCCAGTCCAAGGCTACAGTAGGAGGACTCAGCTGACAAAAGCATCCCAGTTCAAGGCTACAGTAGGAGGACTCAACTGACAATGGCACCCCAGTTCAAGGCAACAGTAGGAGGACTCAGCTGACAATGGCACCCCAGTTCAAGGCTACAGTAGGAGGATTAAATTGAAAATATCCCACCTGAACGTCTATATTTGGCTTGAGTTGTTCTCACAGTTTCGTCAAGATAGAAGGGAAAAACTTTTGAAAAGCAGGAAACAAGCAGACTTCTATCAGCGCAACTTGGATTTTTTTAGCAGTGAAGATTTTCCATTTTCAATTTATCCATTTCATGGAAAATACCAGTAATTTCGCTTGTCGACCGGTCTCAAATAATGATAGTTTAGCCAAATCCACCAGATGAAACCTGCGAAATGACATCCGGACAAGCCACACAAGCTAGAATTACATCACTTGTTAGAGTTGAGTCCTTCTGCTTGAGTAGTCTGTGACTTCCGCGAAGTCTTAACTTAGAAGAGTCGGTTAACTTATCGATAAACTTGGTGATGGCAATAAGAATGACAATCAGGAAACTCACCATGAGACTGTTTTCATATTTGTAAATAAATAAAATTTTACACCGCGTCAGCAAGCTTAAATAAATTTCCAGTTGCGCGTTCTCGCTCTTGGCTTTGCTCTGCTGAAGCAAGAAAAAACTCTAAAGATATCGGATAGTTTCTACTGGCAGTAGTAACAAGGAAACGCAAAAAATTGGTTTGAGTACGAACAATGTATTAGAAATAAACCCAGCGTCTAGAACTCAGAAAACCTATAGGAACTCAGGAGACCCAGTGTGATCCAGTGATAACATACAGTCACGAAAGATGAGACTTCCCACACTGAACACCTTCAACTAATGGTGCGCATTCAAACATCCGTTACCAACAGTGCAAACTCCGCCAAAGCCGGTCCCAAGCCCGGTTGAAAACCTCCCGGTTAGACCTCCGGTTCGTCGCTGGGGACGGTTTGGCAGCGCCTTTAGGCGTCGTCGCTAAATGCCATAACGTGAACCGAGTGACACAAAACCCAGCCCAGCACCTTCCCTGGTCGTGCTGGCAATCTGACCAAGGCTACAACAACAACCAACAGTGCACTCACAGCTCTTGCCGCTGCCAACCTTAGTCAGCAGAACTTGTTCAGCGGTCATGGAGCCCACAACCTCGAATACGCAGTCGATGTTAACCGACTTGGACTGCCGGATGCACCAGTCCATGATGCAGGTGCAAACGGATCTCGTCTCCGGTATGTCACCCTCGGGTCGGTGAGTTGGCCATTTGAAGATGACGGCGACCCTCAGCCATCGATGCGATTGCATGAACTGCTGAATCATGTGGCCGAAGTCCTGCGCGCCGAACGGAGTCACTCGAATTAAAGTTGTCTCAGTTTTATTGCTGAACGAATGGTGCACAGATCCGGAGGTGAGAATGGGGATGGCGCTGTGGTAGGCGAACGGAATGAACTGCGTCATGGCGTAGTCAGTCAACGGTCCGAAGAATGCGTGCACACACAGGCGGCTGCGAGGTTGAGCAAAGCGAGAGGTGAGGCGAGTCCGACTGTTCTACTAGCTGACTCTCCCTGTCTGACTCTCCCTGTCTGACTCTCCCTGTCTGACTCTCCCTGTCTGACTCTATTTGTCTGACTCTCCTTGTCTGACTCTCCCTGTCTGACTCTCCCTGTCTTGACTCTCCCTGTCTGACTCTATTTGTCTGACTCTCCTTGTCTGACTCTCCCTGTCTGACTCTCCCTGTCTTGACTCTCCCTGTCTGACTCTCCCTGTCTGACTCTCCCTGTCTTGACTCTACCTGTCTGACTCTCCCTGTCTGACTCTCCCTGTCTTGACTCTACCTGTCTGACTCTCCCTGTCTTGACTCTCCCTGTCTGACTCTATTTGTCTGACTCTCCTTGTCTGACTCTTCCTGTCTGACTCTCCCTGTTTGACTCTTCCTGTCTGACGAATCGAATTTCTCTGACACTCCCTGTCTGACTCTCCCTGCCTGACTCTCCCTGTCTGACTCTATTTGTCTGACTCTCCTTGTCTGACACTCCCTGTCTGACTCTCCCTGTCTTGACTCTCCCTGTCTGACTCTCCCTGTCTGACTCTCCCTGTCTGACTCTCCCTGTCTGACTCTCCCTGTCTGACTCTCCCTGTCTGACTCTCCCTGTCTGACTCTCCCTGTCTGACTCTCCCTGTCTGACTCTCCCTGTCTGACTCTCCCTGTCTGACAAATCGAATTTCTCTGACTCTCCCTGTCTGAGTCTCCCTGTCTGACTCTATTTGTCTGATAAATCGAATTTCTCTGACTCTCCCTGTCTGACTCTCCCTGTCTGAGTCTTCCTGTCTGACTCTATTTGTCTGACTCCCCTTGTCTGAATCACCCTTTCTGACTCTCCCTGTCTGTCTGACTCTTCCTATCTGACTCTCCGTGTTAATTTAATTACAGGCAGCGGGCTGTGTGCACCCTGGCGCACTTTAAGCGACATTGTCACACAACCGACGAGAGGCATTGCTGACCATTCCGCCGGCTCCCCTGAGCAGACACACAAGCGCGCGGATACGTACGCAGTCATACGCACAGGCACACACTCACACAGGAGTGTACAGCGGCACTAACTTTTTTTACCGTCTGACATGTACACTTCACTGTGCCTTGGCGGTTGGCCTTCAAAGGCGTTAATTGCACGAGCAGAGCCTAGCCGAGATTCCAATTTTGGAATCGAGCCTGGGCCGCCTGGCACGCAAGACTCTCCCTATCACACAAGACGTCAGTGCACAGGTTGATGCGCTCACTCCGAATCTGCATCAGTCAGACCTAAGCGTGAGTGTGCGGTGAGCCAGCTTCCGCGATCCAAAAATTAATTTTCCACTCCTACCCATTCCAGCTTCTGTAAGGAGAGATGATGCTTCAATTAATTATCCAAGTCTCGCGGATTTTACGCTCTTACAGCTCATCTGATGAAAAGAAAAAACCACCCCCAGGGAAATGAAAAGGCGAAAGAGATAAGGAAAGGAGAAAAGGAGATGAATTAATTTCTTACTTTGATTACATTCATACAGCGCAGCGACCTGACTTCGCTCGCACGTGATTTGCGTTGCTAATTACTCCCGAATTGTCATTTGATAAACAGAGCGTGCTGGGCTGGCCGGGCTGAAGGCTCTATGGTGGGAGAGCTTTTTATCCTGGGCTGAAAATTCTCTTAAGTTTCTGGCCTGATTATGAACGAAACATGAATGTAGGAGTTGAAACAAAGTCTGAAGTGCGTAACAGATTTTGGTTATGGGGAGTCCTAGAATTACTGAAGTATAGACAGACAGACAGGCAGACAGACAGACAGACAGGCAGACAGACAGACAGACAAACAGACAGACAGACAAACAGACAGACAGACAAACAGACAGACAGACAGACAGACAGACAGACAGACAGACAGACAGACAGACAGACAGACAGGCAGACAGACAGACAGACAGACAGGCACACAGACAGACAGACAGACAGACAGACAGACAGACAGACAGACAGACAGACCTTCTCCAGTCAAGCGAACAGCCCGGAGAGCTAGGCGAGGAGCATCAAAAAATATTCATAAACATGTCGTGCCAGTTAATCCTATGAGGTCATCCATGAAGCCTTCAGTATTAGCGGCTGTGCCACAACAAAATTATATTTCTATCCAACACAGGAGAAGCAGACAGGTCATCTTGAGAGGCAACAAGAAGTTGCTTTCGATGGAGATTGATTAAATCTCGATCGTCTAGGATAAGGCCAGCGGGCCTCAGTCAGTATAATAAAATCGGTCATCCAAGTGGACTCCGCAATCATCCAGTTTGTCATGATGATGTCAGGCATAAATAAGCATCATCCTGTAACACGGTTAAAGGACTGTAGACAGTAAATACCTATCTCTGACATACATGTACCATTTTTGTTAATATGTGACCTCATACGCCCGTATCTTTGCTATTTTTAGCAAACAGCAGCAGGCTTGCGCAGGTGATTTTACTGTAGTGTAGACTGTGCCAAATGGTAATTACCCCTAGTATTACAGATGAATATTTCTGTTTACCTACAGGATAATTACCCCTAGTATTACAGATGAATACTTCTGTTTACCTACAGGATGATTACCCCTAGTATTACAGATGAATACTTCTGTTTACCTACAGGATGATTACCCCTAGTATTACAGATGAATACTTCTGTTTACCTACAGGATAATTACCCCTAGTATTACAGATGAATACTTCTGTTTACCTACAGGATAATTACCCCTAGTATTACAGATGAATACTTCTGTTTACCTACAGGATGATTACCCCTAGTATTACAGATGAATACTTCTGTTTACCTACAGGATAATTACCCATAGTATTACAGATGAATACTTCTTTTTACCTACAGGATGATTACCCCTAGTATTACAGATGAATACTTCTGTTTACCTACAGGATAATTACCCCTAGTATTACAGATGAATACTTCTGTTTACCTACAGGATAATTACCCCTAGTATTACAGATGAATACTTCTGTTTACCTACAGGATGATTACCCATAGTATTACAGATGAATACTTCTGTTTACCTACAGGATAATTACCCCTAGTATTACAGATGAATACTTCTGTTTACCTACAGGATGATTACCCATAGTATTACAGATGAATACTTCTGTTTACCTACAGGATAATTACCCATAGTATTACAGGTGAATGCTTCTATTTACTTACAGGATAATTACCCATAGTATTACAGGTGAGTGGCCTATTTACCTACAGGATAATTACCCATAGTATTACAGGTGAATGCTTCTATTTACTTACAGGATAATTACCCATAGTATTACAGGTGAGTAGCCTATTTACCTACAGGTTAATTACCCATAGTATTACAGGTGAGTGGCCTATTTACCTACAGGATAATTAGCCATAGTATTACAGGTAAATGCTTCGATTTATCTACAGATAATTACCCATAGCAGTACAGGTTAAGTGCTCTATATTTACGTACAGATAATTACCCCTAGTATTACAGGTGAGCGCTGCTAATTGTCTACAGATAATTACCCCCTGGTGCACCACCTACTCACCCAACGGAGATGTTATAAAAATACGGATTCATCCAGTAGTTCAAATAGTAAGGATTAACGGTCTCCAGACCGGGCCTTCCATTTCTCTCAGCCGGAGACACCTCCCTGTACCACTTGACGTCCTCATAGATGGCCTTAGTTTCCATTCTCGAATACAGCAGGCGAAACAGAGAAGCATTGGGGGTGTTTGACAGCTCGCTGCCCACCCTATTCCAAGCCAGTTGGTAAGCAGGTTCGATCAGCACCGCATTGACATAATAGGAAGTGGACCTCGGCACTATCAGGTAGAGGTGCAGCCCGTTGGTGCAAGACTGTCTGTCAGCAGTCGCACCAACTGTTGATGCAGTTAGCACCAACATTAGAATCTTGGCGAAACCTGTTGTAGCCATGATAAACTATAGCTACTGTTTAAAGACAGTTCAATTGTTAAATTTTCACGGTTATCACACTTATACTGCCTGAATACGAATTATGTCGCATATGGACCAAGCAAAGCGCCAAAGATTGAACAACCAATCAGAAGATGAGTTGCCATTGGTTTCCATTTTTCTGTTTTTTTACATGCACTGCACATCGAATGAGAGATGACATGTAGTCTGTATGGACAGGACAACTGAATTATAAGGTAGAGTGCCAGAAAAAAAAACTAGAGTGCCAGATAAGACACAGTGGAGTGCCAGATAAGACACAGTGGAGTGCCAGATAAGACACACTAGAGTGCTAGATAAGACAGTAGAGTGCCAGATAAGACACAGTGGAGTGCCAGATAAGACAGTAGAGTGCCAGATAAGACACACTAGTGTGCCAGATAAGACAGTAGAGTGCCAGATAAGACAGTAGAGTGCCAGATAAGACAGTAGAGTGCCAGATAAGACACTAGAGTGCCAAACAAAATTTGGTCCAAGATTTTGAAGCTTTGCACTGAAATTCATGGATATGCACAACCCAATGTTGCGCAAAAGCAAATGCATTTATGAGCAAGCGTTTCTTACGATTAGCAAATGGCAGGATAACAAACTTCACAAGATATTTTTGTTATATTTTTTGTAATTGCATTTATTGGTGCAGCAATTTTTGATGCTCAAATTATAACAAAAAAATAAATTTCATGAATAATATTTTGTGGAAAAACACATTTGCGGTCACAGGGAAACGGTACTACTGCAAGTACAATACATGTTCAACGGGACTTTGTAAGAAGTACTTACTGTACTGCCGATTTAAACAGCGATATAACAAAAATAAATAAATATATATACGCAGTACACCAGCTGTCACTCATAAAGCATCTTTTTCGGAATATTAAAACTCTAAAAAATAAACACAGCAAAAAAAGCAAATTATACATGAATTCAATTCATAGATGAATAGCTGTTACGATAGACATGCAATGCTACTCGTTCGCCCCAACCTAGTAGTATAAATAGTGCGAGGGATAAAAACTCAATTTATTCATCAATAATAAAGCGACAAATATTTTCTGGATAATCAATTGATATGAGGGTTTTAAGTAGAAATATAAACCGAGGTTGATCTGGGTTAATTCAGCATTAGGCAAAATATTTTATATTCATAGAGGGAAAAGATAAAACTAACAAAAATAACTGTTGGTTTGGCTGATGATATTAAAATAAAAATAAATATGACAATTAATATATAGCATTTTTAAATAAACATTGGCCATTATCACTCGGTGTCGTAATAAATTAATTTACAAAATATCTTTGTAATCTATTGTTTACGATAAGATACTTGAAGACTTAGTTACCAAAAATATATTAAATAAATTCATGAATTGTTCGAATGCGAGAAGCAAAATATTTGAAATTTTGAATTTTGTTAGAAACAGAATCGCAAACAGTATAACACAGATTAGTAGGATTAATACAGACACTAGAATAGCTAGATGGGCCACTCAGCACATTTGCGTGTAAGCTACTTTCAGTTCAGTAGTAGGTTAGACAGAAGCATTGTAATGCATTTTAAAACAATGCTTATTTATTAGCCTTCACCTCAGCTTAAACCCGCCAACCGCGCCTTACCACTCACCCGCAACCGCCCCAATTTTTATTGCCTTTCTCAGAATTCCAGCCTAAAGCTGCCATGTACATTTCAGTGGACTGGCTAATGTACATTTCTGCTGAACCAATTAGCAAGTTGTTTACGCCTGCAAGCTTTGGGCTTCTAAACTTATCGAAGCTGCCTTTATTGTTATAAAATAGCTTATGCATTCTTCTTTGCTACTGAACTGAAAGTAGAAGGCAGTTTTACTATAGTATATATACCTGAGTGGCTTATTTAGTTATTTTAGCATCTATGGATTAATATTAGTCTGGCATCGAACCAGATGACACAACTTTGACTTGTTTTATCAAAAGAAATTTTTTCATATAATAACCGCAGGATTGGGTGTACAGCAGTTCCGTAGACACAAGCGTGACTTCCCATGGGATTTATATGTTACTATTTGCACAATGGTAGCGATAGGAATCCCGTAGGCAATTTATAGAATAAAGTCTGCACAGCGATGACAAGGGAATTCCGAAGGCTATTAATAGATTTAAAAACTTTTACTTGCACAACTACGATATGAGTTCAGTAAGCTATATATAGATTGAAAAGTGCAAGAGATAGATGGGATTTCCGTATGCTATTTATAGACTGAAAAGTGCACAAGATCGATGGGATTTCCGTAGGCTATTTATAGACTGAAAAGTGCACAAGATTGATGGGATTTCCGTATGCTATTTATAGACTGAAAAGTGCACAAGATCGATGGGATTTCCGTAGGCTATTTATAGACTGAAAAGTGCACAAGATTGATGGGATTTCCGTATGCTATTTATAGACTGAAAAGTGCACAAGATCGATGGGATTTCCGTAGGCTATTTATAGATTGAAAAGTGCAAAAGATGGATGGTATTTCCGTAGGCGATTTATAGATTGAAAAGCGCACAATATTGACGGGATTTCCGTAGGCAATTTATAGGTTGAAAAGTGAACAAAATTGATGGGGTTTCCACAGGATATTTATAGATAAAACGTTCATTGCAAAGCTGGGATTTCCACAGGCTATTAATAGATCAAAGTGTAAAAATCGGCGATGGGATATCCGCGGGATATATAAAAGATACGAAAAACGCTCACTATTCTAAAATTAAAAGATTGCACTGCAATGCACAACAATTTTAGAGATAAGAAATTGCATATACACAATCAATGACCGCAATAAGTATTTTTTAACACTCAATAAACAGGAGTCCAATTCACAGGAAGGAAAACACAAATGCCTGATTTTATTGTCTAATTAAGACCAAGCTGAATGAAACCGTCACCGTCTGCTACTGGAAGAAGAAGACTCGGCCAGCAGACGCTTCTTCTGCTGCTTCCGTTGCCGTCGCTCGGCCTCGCGAGCCAACAGGGCGGCCTCGTATTCCGGATCTAATCGAATGATTCGCTTGGAACTGGCGTCATATTCTCCGGCCAAGAAATACGTGTCCGGCCTCTTAGTAGCAGAAGATTTCGTAACAGATTTAGCGAAGGACAGCAGCGGCAGTTTTCTAAGAATTGTCCGAGCCTCGTTCCGATCCCTGTGGCCGCTCAGGAACAGCGCCCGGCCCTGGTCGCGTCGGAACCGCCGGCCCAAACTCTCCGGCATCTCCACCGGCTGGTAGAACCAGGCCGCCTCCACCCACATGCGACGCCTGTCGGAGCCCGCGCCGACATTTCCGTCCTCGACGTCGTCGTCGACATCCTCGTCGTCAAGCCCGGCCTCCTCCTCCCACATGTCGGTGACTCGGCCGTAAAATGGCCGGTCGATAGCCGAACTTTTAAACATGACGGCGTCGCCAACGTTGATTGGCTGGCCGTTGCGTAGCAACGAACGATGACGCTGACGACGACCGCGTCGCTTACCAGCGTCGGCCCATTCGAAGGTGGCAACTGGCGGAGCAGGAGCAGCGGTGGAAGCCGCCGACGTGGCCGAAGATCTGCGTCGGCGTCGGGCAGCTGGCGAGTTGCCGCAGGCCGGAGCCGCAGCCGGAGATCGGCGACAAGTCGACGGCTGCGGCGGCGGGCCCGGGGGCAGCATCCGGATCCGGTCAAGCGGGATCCTACGGCTGTCGTTGTCGTCGAACTCGATGTACACCAACTGCCGACCGGCCTCGGGTTGCTCTTCATCGTTGTCAACTTCTTCGGCTTCATTATCGGCTTCCGAATCGTCGTGGCATTGATGCGAACTGACGGTGCCCGGGTACAGGGCGGTCAGGCTCGCCGACCAATAGGCGCAGACTCGGCAGCCGGCTGGCAGCTCCGCCGTGCTGCTGGGCCGGATCTCCAGCACCGCCTGCGGGGGGCGGATAGATAGATAGATAGATAGATAGATAGATAGATAGATAGATGGATAGATAGATAGATAGATAGATAGATGGATAGATAGATAGAGATCTTGCCTGGCACAGCAGCTCCTCCCTGGTGAAATACTGGTGCCGGCTCCTGGGCGACCCGTTCAAAGACACCCGGTACACGTCCGGCGGTTGCACCTCCTTCAGCACGCCAGAATACCACAGGCCGCCGGCGGTGGCGCCACCATCGACAGCATCAGCCTGGGAGACCAGAAGTCGCTGGCCATCGCGAAGATCGTTCTCAGCGAGCTGACAGCTGCGCAATTCTGGCGTTGGCGGCCCGGCATCTTGCTGCTGTTGTTCTTGCTGCTGCTCTTGCTGTTGTTGTTGTTGCAGAAATTGATTTTTTCGCTGTTGTTTACTTTCGCTACCGCTGCTATTATAGCGACGCTTTCTATTGCTACTACTATTGCTAGCAGTAGAGCAAGTAGTACGGTTAGGGGAAGTGGCACTAGCAGAAGCCGCTGACGTCGATGCGGTCGCGGGTTTGTAGGCAGTTGATGCAGAACTGGCAAGCTTTGATTTGGACTTGGTGGCCATGCGATCTGAAGCGATATAATAAAGAGACAGGTGAGAGGGAGAATGTAAAGAACAGAGACTGAAGGGGTTTACGCGGAGAAGGGATTTGACACGGGTTTCAATTAGGGAGTTCAAAAGAAGGGGATTTTTAAGATCTAGCAGAGAGGAATATTCAAGGAGGGGATCTCACACAAAGGGAACTTCAAGAAGGGAATCTCACAGAAAGGGAACTTCAAGGAGGGAATCTCACAGAGAGGGAACTTCAAGGAGGGAATCTCACAGACAGGGAACTTCAAGGATGGTATCTCACAGAAAGGGAACTTCATGGAGGGAATCTCACAGAGAGGGAACTTCAAGGAGGGAATCTCACAGAGAGGGAATTTCAAGGAGGGAATCTCACAGACAGGGAACTTCAAGGAGGGAATCTCACAGAGAGGAAACTTCAAGGAGAGAATCTCACACAGAGGGAACTTCAAGGAGGGAATCTCACAGAGAGGGAACTTCAAGAAGGGAATCTCACAGGGAGGGAACTTCAAGGAGGGAATCTCACCGAGAGGGAACTTCAAGGAGGGAATCTCACAGAGAGGGAACTTCAAGGAGAGAATCTCACACAGAGGGAACTTCAAGGAGGGAATCTCACAGGCAGGGAACTTCAAGGAGGGAATCTCACAGAGAGGGAATTTCAAATAGGGAATCTCACAGAAAGGGAACTTCATGGAGGGAATCTCACAGAGAGGGAACTTCATGGAGGGAATCTCACAGAGAGGAAACTTCAAGGAGGGAATCTAACAGAGAGGAAGCTTCAGGGAGGGAATCTCACAGAGAGGGAATTTCAAATAGGGAATCTCACAGAGAGGGAATTTCAAATAGGGAATCTCACAGAAAGGGAACTTCATGGAGGGAATCTCACAGAGAGGGAACTTCAAGGATGGAATCTCACAGAAAGGGAACTTTAAGGAGGGAATCTCACAGAAAGGGAACTTCAAGGAGGGAATCTCACAGAGAGGGAACTTCATGGAGGGAATCTCACAGAGAGGGAACTTCGTGGAGGGAATCTCACAGAGAGGAAACTTCAAGGAGGGAATCTAACAGAGAGGAAGCTTCAGGGAGGGAATCTCACAGAGAGGGAATTTCAAATAGGGAATCTCACAGAGAGGGAATTTCAAATAGGGAATCTCACAGAAAGGGAACTTCATGGAGGGAATCTCACAGAGAGGGAACTTCAAGGATGGAATCTCACAGAAAGGGAACTTTAAGGAGGGAATCTCACAGAAAGGGAACTTCAAGGAGGGAATCTCACAGAGAGGGAACTTCAAGGAGGGAATCTCACAGAGAGGGAACTTCAAGGAGGGAATTTCAAACACTAGAATCAAGGGAATAATTAAGAGACTCACCGATAGTCGGGCAGCCGTGCACCTCAGCTTCAGCATCAGCAGATTGGTGAATGGTTTTCTGACTGACCGGCCGCTGTTTCTGCTCGCTAGCGCAGAAGGCCAGCATGTGTACAGAGGATGCGAACGGGCTAAAGGCGTCGCCACCGTCGCTCCCGCTGCTGCCAGCCGAAGCTGAGGCGGCCACAACCGCGTCGCTTCGATGCCTGGACCTGCTGGCATGGCTGTGCCGGCCGCGGCTGGAAGACTTCAGCAGACTCCGACTCTGCTGTATCCGACGCCACAGAGCTTCAATCTGTGCAACTAGTTGTTCGCAGTCTTTAGCGTCAGGAATGAGCTTAGACCCGGCGCTTAAGTCCACCCGGCTAACCGGTTTAGTATCGTATCTGCAGCCAAGATTATCTACAGAATTAACGGCAATGTCTGCAGCCTCAAGACACTGTTGTTGGTCTTCGTCCAACTGCAGCAGGTCGACTTGTTGCAGTAAGCCAGCAACTGCGCACAGGATGTCCCATTGGCGCTGGCCTCTGCTAGCAGATTTCGCTTCAACAACAATAGCCGATGTTGATGAAGTCGCAGCTTCCATAGATGACGAGGCTGAGGCTGCTGAGTCGCGTTCTTCGCTTCTCAATCGAGCCCTGACAACGCCAATCTGACGCCGAGACTGTTGCTGACCAAGCAGTGACTGGAACTGCAGCTGTCTATCCTGCTCTGATTGCTCCGAATCAATGGCAAATATTGTGGAATTTGATGAGGCCAGATTAACATTGGCGCTGGCGCTACTGTTGTTGTTATTGTTATTATTAGAGGCAGAAGACAAGTATAAACAATCTTTAGAATCTTCAGTCTCAATATCCACTTCTTCATCTGTGTACTGGTCGCCCAGATAGCCGTCATCTTCTAAACTGTCTTGCGGTTGTTGCTGCTGCTGTTGTTGATATTCATAATCTTCGCTTGGTTGAAGCTGACAGGCGCAATTTGAGCACCAGAGTTGAGCATAGTCAACTGTTTGAGTTGATGCATCTGTTATATTGCATTGATTCCATAGCGATGACTGACTGCTAAGACAGCATTGAACCTGAGCGTCAGTCGCAGCGGATCGATACAGATGATGCTGCACCGGCTGAGCCTGTTGCCTTGGAAACAGGCGGTTATTGTTCAGACCGGCGGCGGTCAAGAATGAAAATGATGGTGGCAGCGGCGAGCCGGGGGAGGCGATGTAAGTCGGGGCGCCGTGCAGGCTGGGGGTTGAAGGCCAACCAACTGGTGAGGCCATGGACACCAGGCCTGAGGACAATTATTATACAATATTATTATTATTGTTAATTCAACTTACAGTTTGCCAGTACATAAACCTTAGTCTACTAAATGGCTGAACTGCGCAAAAGAAGAAATAAAAAAATGTCAAAGTTCTTGCCGTAGAAAAGAATTTTTTAAAGAAAAATTTTTTAGCGGCGCTACACTCGTGAAAATATGCGACAGACAAAAGATTGTAGGGATCAAGATTTATGATTAGTGCGGTAGAACTCATGGTGGAGAAGACAGAATGCGACTGCAAGTTAACACAATGATGCTTAACATTGTATGATCGCAACAAACTGAAAGATTAAAGTCGAATGTCTGAGAAATAGTCTGCGATTTCAGAAGAGATGGGACAAAACAGGTAAGACAGCAAGAATTCCAGGTGAGACAGTATGATGACAGGTAAGATAGTGTGATGACAGGTAAGACAATATATGATGACAGGTAACAGTATATGATGACAGGTAAGACAGTATGATACCAGGTAAAGACAGTATGATGACAGGAAGGACAATATATGATGACAGGTAAGACAGTATGATACCAGGTAAAGACAGTATGATGACAGGTAAGATAGTATGATGACAGGTAAGACAGTATATGATGACAGGTAAGGCAGTATGATGACAGGTAAGATTGTATGATGACAGGTAAGACAGTGTATGATGACAGGTAAGACAGTATGATGACAGGTAAGACAGTATATGATGACAGGTAAGATTGTATGATGACAGGTAAGACAGTGTATGATGACAGGTAAGACAGTATGATGACAGGTAAGACAGTATATGATGACAGGTAAGATTGTATGATGACAGGTAAGACAGTGTATGATGACAGGTAAGACAGTATATGATGACAGGTAAGATTGTATGATGACAGGTAAGACAGTGTATGATGACAGGTAAGACAGTATGATGACAGGTAAGACAGTATATGATGACAGGTAAGACAGTATGATGACAGGTAAGGCAATATATGCCAGGTAAGGCAGTATGATGCTTTATAGCTAATGCAATATAACGATAGCCAGACAGACAGATCTAAGAGCCAGCTCACCGGGACTCGGACAGGCGGCCACAATGCCGGCCTGTTGCTGGTGCTGATACTGCTTATAGAATTCTTCAAGACACAGTCCGGGAGGCGGACTGAACCAAGCACCAGGAGTGTTAGCTGTTGGCGAATACATCATACCGGCCACAGGTGGCTGCCTGTCGCCTGGATCCATGTATTCAGTGGGGCAAAATTACCCAACTGTCAAGTTTTCTTTACACGAGAGAGAGAGAAGTTCTTTCTTTCTTTCAATTTCAAATTAATTTAAACCAGCATGCTTTCTTGCTGCTCTGCTCTACAGATTCAGAAAGAATATTTAAATTAAGAGACAGAAAAATTAGGATTCAATTGTTTCTTTCTAAAAAAGACAGTTCGGCACTTAAACTCAAGCTAATATTACATATATATAAATTTAGGATCTAGATAGCGATGAGAGGGCAGGAAAGACAGAGACAGACCTGAAGAAGTACTATATAAAATCTCAAACCCTAACTGCAGTGCATTTGCTAATTTATTAAACAATTTATTGCTATTGTTTCAGTTTGCTATAACCTGAAACTTGATTTTAGCTGCTAAATAACCCTAAAACAGTCCCCCTAGTACCTAGTCATCCAGCTAACCAACGCCCACTTACCTAAACTGAATTCCCCAGGCAAACACTTCAAAAAACAATCTAAAAACGGTCTATCTAAAGGCGCTGAAGGGAGAGGAGAGTTGCTGCGGAGGTAAGGGCGCGGTCTTACACGCCTACCTTCTTCTGTACCTACCTGCCAGTCTGTCTATCTGTGCACTGGTACAGATACGACAGACTAGATAGACAGACACTGTACAATCTCGCATGCACATTGGATGGACATTTTATCTCTCTCTCACCCTGTCTCTAGTCTAGCATAGATCCTAGAAGAAAACTACAGAGTTATTACTAAATCCCATTGGCTGACTGAGTAACCATGGGAACAATATATGCACGAAGCTAGGGGGGGGGGGAAGAACGCGGATTAAAGTTGATTGGCTCCTACTAGAAGAAAGCCAAAAAGCCAGAACGGAAAAGAATTTGGTTCTAATATTAATCGCTCAGCCTTCCTCACATTTGCTCCCATTGCCCACTTTGGGAATCATGGGGTGGCTGACTAAGCCGCTCTCTGCACACCCCTCCCTATTCAGCTCTGTTAATCTCTATTATAGCTGTTGCGTGGGTGTAAAGATAAGATCTGCACTTTTATTAGTAATAGAAATTAACTCACAACAAAACTACTTGTTTTACTACGATAAGGAATCAATGACATTTTCAATATATATAAACTTGAATATTAAATCGACTAAAGATATCTGATATTAACACGAAATTGACATTCAACAAATGTATATTACTGCAAACAGGCATTTAGTCGTATCAAAATTAAAATGGCACAGTTGCATAAACAGGCAGGGTTAATCATTAATATAACAATAGAATCATTATAATTCATATTACTATTCGAGCATTTGTTCATAATTATAACCATAATAAGTAAAATAATACATAGGGAAATGTTTTTTACAGACATGCATCGAGTATGCAGTGCATGCCTTGGTGATATAGATTTTCAACATAAAACATAGTCTCAGACGTCACTCTCGGGAGAATAGTCTCAGATGTCGCTCTCGAGGGGGAATAGTCTCAGATATCACTCTCGAAAGAGAATAGTCTCAGATATCACTCTCGGAAGAGAATAGTCTCAGATGTCACTCTCGGAAGGGATAGTCTCAGATGTCTCTCTCGGAAGGAATAGTCCCAGATGTCACTCTCGGAAGGGATAGTCTCAGATATCACTCTCGGAAGAGAATAGTCTCAGATATCATATCACTCTCGGAGGGAATAGTCTCAGATATCACTCTCGCAAGAGAATAGTCTCAGATATCACTCTCGCAAGAGAATAGTCTCAGATGTCACTCTCGGAAGGGATAGTCCCAGATGTCACTCTCAGAGGGAATAGTCTCAGATATCACTCTCAGAAGATAATAGTCTCAGATGTCACTCTAGGAGGGAATAATCTCAGATGTCTCTCTCGGGAGGGAATAGTCCCAGATGTCACCCTAATAACTCTAGGATGGGATAGTCTCAGATGTCACTCTAGGATGGGATAGTCTCAGATGTCACTCTTAGGATGTGATAGTCTCAGATGTCACTCTGGGATGGGATAGTCTCAGATGTCACTCTCGGAGGGAATAATCTCAGATTTCACTCTGGGGAGGGAATAGTCTCAGATGTCACTCTAGGATGGGATAGTCTCAGATGTCACTCTTAGGATGTGATAGTCTCAGATGTCACTCTGGGATGGGATAGTCTCAGATGTCACTCTCGGAGGGAATAATCTCAGATTTCACTCTGGGGAGGGAATAGTCTCAGATGTCACTCTAGGATGGGATAGTCTCAGATGTCACTCTAGGATGGGATAGTCTCAGATGTCACTCTCGGAGGGAATAATCTCAGATTTCACTCTGGGGAGGGAATAATCTCAGATTTCACTCTGGGGAGGGAATAGTCTCAGATGTCACTCTCGGAAGAGGTACTCAGTTCAAAGTGGAAATCCCGAAATGTCACTTGTGGAATGGGATACCTACGAATATTAATGTCACTCAGGTAGAAAGACACCATTCTAAGAGAAGAGAAACTAACGAAATGCTATCCAATTTTTCATGATTTTCCATTACTGCAGCCAGACCAAACTTGACCGCCTTTTTAAAAAACGCAGAATCGATAGAAACAATTGGCGACCGACAGAACACTCAATCAAGGTGCCAAATTAGTCAAGTTGCCAAACTTGTCCAGATGCCTCAGCATAGACTGTACAGCCTCTTCAAACAATGTGAAATTAATATTCATGCCCTGCATAGTAAAGAATGGATTCTTCAAAGCGTAATCGGCGTAAATTTCGTAGATTCGTTTTAATACTTGGTTAACATTGGCCTGCTTGGGATCGGTGATGACTAGAATCTTAACACCCGTGACAGTTTGCAGGCAGTGCAGTCGGTAAGCGTCAGTCTCCAACAGCTGCAGGCCGGATGACCCGGCAACTGGCGACAACTTAGCCGTGATAGCGTAGATACTGTGAAACATGCCAGCTAGATTAATCCGCTCATTAGCTGTCAACTTTAGCTTGCCAAATTTAATACTAACAGGATAGCTGGCCGGGTTAGCTAGAACTGACATGACTTCTTGTCCATTCTCTAGCAGAGTCGGCCGGCCTGCCTGCACGTTGGTGCCGTTCACAGCCAGAACGCAGTGACCGATCCTGACGCCATCAGCTTCGCCGAACACGACGCAACAGCGCGAGTCCTGGCGATTACAATATTCAATTTAATTGGATGTTATCAGTGCCGACGAACAAGGCACAGACAAGGTCATGAGGTCTTATGTAGACCTCAACTATGAACTAACCAATCAATGACTTTCTAACATATTTCATAACTTTACAATACAATAGAGATTATGCAGATCCTTACCTGCACCTCAATGACTGGCTCCAAAGGATAGCTATAAGTTTTTTCTAGCTCATTAGCAGAGCTCAATAGCCGACTCTGATCAGTGTAGGTATAGACTAGGGCACCAGCATTGTTAATTATCATAATATTGTAGACTGGCATGGCTAATTAATGGCTGTGGCCATCAATGACAATTAATTTTCCACATTTAAAAGTCAATATATACCCTATAGGAAAAAGTTGTAAAATTGTGCAGTGCGCACACAGGCACGCAGCGCTTGTGCGCATGCTGCTTTTACTTGCTGGCTGCTGCTTTAGCAAAAAAATACACATGGAAGAGGGTCTAATACCTTTGTTGAAGGGGCCTATACACTTGTGATTTCTTGTATAATGCTTAGAGTTGTTACAAAATTTTAAAATAATCTGACTCTTTTTCAACATTTATTCCAATAGGGAATATATAAAGCTAGCTACAAGTTACATGGTGGTTTAGTTACAATTATTACTACTAAAGACAAAAAAGCCTGTTATATACATATAATGAATCCCACAGAATTAAATCACATTATTTTGGAACTTGCACAGACAAAGTGAACAAGAGTAAAAAAGTAAAAGCTTACAAATTAAATTATTTTCTTTCTAAAAAAACTTTACTTAAGCAAAATTTAAGCATGCTTTAGCACCATCCAGTTATTATATATTATCCTTGCTAACAATCTAAGCCCGACTATTATGCCAACTTAATTTTATATTATAGCATGTTACCTTTTCTATGCAATGCCTAAATGCATTCTAGCATGAAATAGGTCTTTTAGATTGATTCAATTTCATAAATAAGCTGGGTTTTTTGTGTCAAAGGCATGTTATGACATGTCAAAATTAAAAATGGCAGAATGATTTTGATACTGTTTTGCCAAAATGATATAACCATTTTTTGCCATTATACCATAGCCAAATTGCCAATCCTGAATCCAAATTCAAATTTTAGTTTTGCTTTTAACTTTGTTCAAATATTACCTTGTTTGTCATGACAGTTGCACGGCTTACAACTTGCACTTTATGATCAATAGCAAGTTGCATTTCATCATGTGCTTTTGTAATTGGAATCAACAAATTCTATCTTGCATTTCCATTATGTTTATCTATACCAATATGGGCTTACAAAGTGCTATTTTACATTTTATGCCAATGGCATATTGAAATTAAAAATGGCATAGCAATTTTTTTGCCATTATGCTAAATTTTGACAAAAAAACTGAATAAATAAGGTGAAAAATTGCTAGCCACTGAGTTTTGAAAGAAAAAAATTCAAAACTTTCAGCTTTTAAAATCTTACTTAAGTCTCTAAACTAAGCCTAATAGACTATAGTAAAAGGCAATATTTTAGTATAAAATCAATTTTTCAATTGGAATAACCTGCCAAATTTTAAATAACCTCTGCAATGTACTTTGTACCTATAGGATTATATTCCTATGGAAAAAAATCAAACTTGATAGGGAGCATATACTTTGTATGCCATAGGCCTAGTCAAATGCAAAAGAGTGCATTATTTTAGCAAGAGTAAATTTATATTTTTTCTTTAGACAATGTGCCCCAAAGCAATTTTATTCCTTGCACTTGCACTAGGCCTATATACTACTACTTAGTGTTTTTATATCCCAAAAACAAACTTTCCTAAAAATGAACTTAAATTTTTAAAAGCAATTTATAAATTTATTGTTATTTTTAGACTTAATCACTTGCAGTTGCAATAGCTATATTTTTATCCAAATTGAACTGAATTTGAACCTTGAACTTGAAATGTCTTTGAATAGTCTTATATTTGTAATAAAATACAATTAGGCCTAACAATTGTTAGAAAGTCACAATAATTCATTATACTTAGGGCTAAGCTCTCTATTTATTATATTATTATTGTTAATATTGGTAATATTGCTATAATTAATACACTGAATGTGCCAAGTACAAAAGATAAATATTAGCCTTAGCCTAAGCTATTTGCACTAGACTTTGACTTTGATAAAATCTATTTACTAGGCCCCTCCCTACCTTTTTGTCTTTTGATTATGGCCTATGCATCTCCCTCTTCCTAAAAATCTGCTATTATAGTTTGATAGGTATCCTCTAATTGATCATTATTATTGATTTTGAATTGACAATTTATAATTAACAATAATCAATTACATAGTTTATTATAGTCATTTATAAAAATATTAGAAATAAGCCTAGAACCAAGGTCCAAGTCCACTGTGGGCATGACCAAGGCTATTAATAGGCAATCATTATTTGCATTTATATAATATTGTGTAAATATTGCCAGTGTTATTAACATGATAATTGAAAAAATACCTTATAAATAATTAATTATCCAATCAGGTACTAAATATTTAAGCCTGTATTTTGTATTTTGTATTTTCATTATGAATTTTAACTAGGCCTAACAAAAGTTGGTAGATGGAGTTTAAGTGTGATTTATATATGTTAATAAATAGCTTAGCATTATTTATTAGCTTGTAGTACTCATAGTATTAATAATACAAAGTATGAAGGGTTTGCAATAGAAACAAACAATAATGCAACTCATTTGCTATCAAAATGATAGATTTATAGTCAAATAACTGTCTAGACCACCATAGATATAGGCATTACTATACAATATATAAAATAGTTTTTATAGGCCCTACTAGTTTTTAGTTACCATGTAAATTGTAAATAATGACAGTAGGCCTACTAGGACTTACTTATGCGGTACTATGCAAATAACAAGTTATAAGTACCCTGCTCACAGCTCACCTGCTGTTAATATTCTAACAATGAAATCCATTTCTAATTAAATAATCTTAAAGCTTTAGGCCTACTATTACTTGAATATTTGCTTTTAATTATAGCTAGGCCTACTATTATTATTAGCCATTACTGCATTTTTGCTTTGTGAACCTCATTTTAACCCAAATGGTTTTCTGGCATAGTTCTAGTTTACTTCGTTATAGTACTTTGCCTTTTGTTAAATTATTTTACCCCATTTTTCTATCAATTTCAGGTTCAAGGTCAAGTCAAGTCCTAAACAGGATAATAAACAGAGGCCCAATAGGCCCCTATAGCACGGCGCCAAAGGGGTTGTTATGGTACATGTGGCGCCGCCACCGGATGTAGGCTACTCCTTGAGATGAGCCTTAAAATGCACGTTGCTCATTCCATGCATGGCGCACAGGCGCCTCTTGGCCAGGGCCCACGTCCCCTCGATGTGGTTTGTGTGCACCGTTGGGTCAGCCAGATCCACAAAGTGTAGACGGTGGTTTACCACCGCGTGATTCTGTAGCCCAGCATAGGCCAGCCAGCCGTCGGTGATGATATGGGTCCCTGGTTGCAAGAAAATACATGAAATTAATATAACGAAGTAAACTAGAACTATGCCGGTTTTCCTGAGTGCTAGGCCCTACTTTCTACTTACAAGTTACATTGTAGGCCTATTTGTAATGTAAGTTACAATGATCGAATTTAGAAATTTGATGATTTTTTAATGTGAGGCGTGAGCATTGAGTAATAAAGCTTTTATTATCTTTCGGACTTATTACCAAGCGACATGATATAGAGAATAGGAAACCCATTTATTTTTACTTAAGTCTAGTATACTTCGACATTATCAAAACGTTCGTTTGTTCTAAGGAAAATGAATAATTTTATAATTTTAAATAGCGCATATAAACAGTTTTAAAATCAATAAAACAAAAACTGTATCTAAACTCCCTACATTTCCACATGAAAATTACTAAATTAAATACTTAGTAACAGGTGACAAGTAGTAATAAAGAATAATAAAGAGTGCATTAAATAATTTTATCTTTTTTCAGCGCTAATTTTAAATATGAAATTCAGTTTAATTCATTAAAGCAGAACTTTCCAAATTATAGAATAAGAGGATATAACTCGAATTTCAGACATTTTTAGAATTACTAACTTTGGGTGGCTAAAATCATGCTAAATGTCAAATTTTATCACAGTTGATTGATGCATGCAACTTCTGGTGTACAACCTATTTAGCTGAGATCTTCAATATCTACGAGTCAGAGACAGAACAGCTCTCAGAGGACTCTAGATCGATGAATCTCCAAGGACGAATGCAGTATAATAGAGCGCAAAACTCAAAGATCATTAATTCAAGTCAATTTTATGGAAAAATACGAGTATACTACATGTACGAAAACAGGAAAGAATCTTTTTCCATCGCAGAATCGGTGCTGATCAAGAGCAGTCAAGATTACCATTACATGTACTTAAATTAAGCATGCACAGAATGTTACTCTATTGACGTATTTTATATAGTTGTGCAGTTTAAGTTTTGCCGTTAAAGATTGAACCACAAGGCCTTGCAGGGCTGAGCGCAATCGAAGGCAATTTTATAGGGAGGGAGACTGGAGAGGGATATAGGGGAGAGACAAAGAGGGAGACTGTGAGGGAGACATGGTAGAGGGAAGGGGGACAGGGAGAGGGTGAAACTGCATGGCTACTGGAGAATGAACTTTCAGACCGATTGCAATACTTCTCTCTTAGAGTGCTCATATACTCGCGCGTAATAGAGCAAGCTCATCACAGCTATCCCTTGTGCAGTTCTAGGCCGCAATGAGCTCATTAAAATGTACTTTAAAAGTGCTGAGTGTGCTCAAAGTCTCTGAGAATCGAGATTAGGGGGTATCGAATTTGGACGTCAATACATCTAGGCCTACCTTTTGGTGTCACTGATATAATTCCCTAAACCAGCAGGGGTCGGCTGATATTTTTAGCTAGGAGAGGGTATATGGAAGATGAGAAGAGAAGGGAGCAAAGAAAGAGCGGAGAGAAGAGGGAGATACCAGGAGACGAGAGAGAGGAGGGGAGAGAAGAGACACAAACCATTAAATTATTATTATTTTAGTAAGAAAAAACTGAACATAAACACTTTTATTCATTGCAAGCTTTACAGACAACAAAAATCAGACGTTAGCAAAATGCTAGACAATATAAAAACTGTCAAATAAAATGCATTAGAAATTAATCAGCAATAATAGCAACTAATAGCCATGCAATAGCTACATAAAAATCAGTTTATCCGTTGGTTTAATTTACAAAGATTTTATTATTCAACAAATGCAAAATACTGTAAAAGTACATATTGAAGTTTTTTTTACTAAATTATACTCGTAGTACAGTATTGCATGGTCAAAGTAATAAAAGTGCGAATAATTTACGCGTGAAAATAACTCACTTCATCGCTTGTTAATTATGTAAAATCGATAAGCAAGCAAAATTACTGATTCTAGAATAGCTAGGTGTGTCACAAAAATGAATATTATTACCTTTTTGATAATATTAAAATAAAGACTCAAGCTGAAACAACCGCCTCTGGCTTCTACCAGCAGACTCATTAAATTAGCACCCAAATCCCAGTGCGTGTGCACAGCGAGCAGGAGAGAAAAGGGGTGGAGCCTCAGCCTCCAGCCAGACCGATAAACAGTTTTCATCTTGCCCACTTTGTATCTGACTTTGACCTCTCTCCTTACTGCTCTCTCATTGGCTGAGCTGGCCAGCCCCCTAGAATAAATTTCGTCCCTCTGACTTTGACCTCTCTCCTTACTGCTCTCTCATTGGCTGAGCTGGCCAGCCCCCTAGACTAAATTTCGTCCCTCTGACTTTGACCTCTCTCCTTACTGCTCTCTCATTGGCTGAACTAGATTGGGCCTGCCCTCAAGGCCGACTTTTGTCCCTCTGACTTTGACCTCTCTCTCCTTACTGCTTTGCTCTCTCTTTGGCTGAGCTAGATAGCGCCTGCCCCCTAGGCTGACTTTTGTTCGTCTTGCGTTCACTTGTGTACATATGAGTTAAATGCTTGTTGTTCATTCTAAACCCTATATGCTTTCCGAGGCCGCAAACCCTTAGGAAGTAAAGGAAATTTTAGCTGCCACATTAAATTTAGGTGACGCTGCGCAAACAAACTACTGAAAAAGGTAAAGTCTACCTTTTCAAAACTTTAATAGAGTGACATGTATAGTTATTCTAGTATGTGCGAATCAAACCAAGCAAAAAGTCAAAGTGCATTGAGCCGATCAGCCAATCTAGCCAGCGATCGAGCCACTTCTCTATCCGCCGATTTCAAAGCCTGCAACCCGGCGCGGCTGTGGCCCTCCCGACTAACGACTTCATCGATACGTTCCGCGGCCTCGCGCTCTTTCGCAATGGCCGAGGTTAGGCGGGCCTGGACGGATGCTAAGCCTTCGCGCAGCTGCCCAGCTGGACCAGCGGCACCGGTTGTGGAATTTTCCGCGGCCGCAGCCGCGGTTGCTAAGGTCTCCAGCGCCGATAATTGGGCTTTGACTTCGCCGGCTAACAGACGGAGTCGGGCTTCGCGTGGCCCGGCTTCGGCGTTCATGGCTTCTACGGACTCGTTTACCTGAGCCAGCACCTGCGGGTGTTGGGTTTGCCGAATGTTAAAGGTGTTGATGGGGCGATTCTCTCTGAGGTTGGTGGGGCGATTCTCTCTGAGGTTGGTGGGGCGATTCTCTCTGAGGTTGATGGGGCGATTCTCTCTGAGGTTGGTAGGGCGATTCTCTCTGAGGTTGGTGGTGGGGCAATTCTCTCTGAGGTTGGTGTGGCGATTCTCTCTGAGGTTGGTGGGGCGATTCTCTCGGAGGTTGGTGGGGCGATTCTCTCTGAGGTTGATGGGGCGATTCTCTCTGAGGTTGATGGGGCGATTCTCTCTGAGGTTGGTAGGGCGATTCTCTCTGAGGTTGGTGGTGGGGCAATTCTCTCTGAGGTTGGTGGGGCGATTCTCTCTGAGGTTGGTGGTGGGGCAATTCTCTCTGAGGTTGGTGGGGCGATTCTCTCTGAGATTGGTGGGGCGATTCTCTCTGAGGTTGATGGGGCAATTTTCTCTGAGATTGGTGGGGCGATTCTCTCTGAGGTTGATGGGGCAATTCTCTCTGAGGGTGGTGGGGCGATTCTCTCTGGGGTTGATGGGGCGATTCTCTCTGAGGTTGATGGGGCGATTCTCTCTGAGGTTGATGGGGCGATTTTCTCTGGGGTTGATGGGGCGATTTTCTCTGGGGTTTGATGGGGCGATTCTCTCAGGTTGGTGGGGCGATTCTCTCAGGTTGGTGGGGCGATTCTCTCAGGTTGGTGGGGCGATTCTCTCAGATTGGTGGGGCGATTCTCTCAGGTTGGTGGGGCGATTCTCTCAGGTTGGTGGGGCGCTATGCGGAGATTCTTTTCCAGGTAGATTGAAGGGCAAATCAATTATTTATAGAAGCGGATAATTTTTCGATTTCAAGAAACTTCAAATGACCGCAGATAAAAAGACTGAAACCCACCTGTCTGTGCCGATCGGCCTCATCAAACAGAGCCGGCAATTCGGACACTCGCAGCTGACTCTTCGCTGCCCGACCCTGACTTTTAACTTCTTCCAAACGTTTATAGCGAGCCTCTAGCAGCACTTTGCGCTGTTCGACGTCCTCTTCCATTTTTGATTTCAAATGGAACAGGCCCTCGGGAGAGGCTACCGCCTGTTCTGCTAGCTTGGCCTTCCGAGCTCGCATAGACTTGGCTATGGCCTCCTGTCCGACCACCTCCTGGTCTTGGGCCTCGCGACGGCACACCAGCTCTTCAACTGCGTGCTGCTCAGCGCTGAGCTCGTTCTCGCGGGAGCGGAGCTGCCGGGGTAGGCGAGGATTGAGTTGAATTTTTGTTGATAGCTTGTTAAACTGTTTCTTAAACGGATTCTTAAAAAGTACATTTTTCTAAAGAAACATACCAACCCTTATCACTGACTCACTTTGGTTCGGGTTGATTCCACCTGACGAGTGAGGCTGGCAGCTTGGCTTGCTGCGCTTTCAAATTCGGCCACTTGGCGTTGGTTGGCAGCGGCCTCCGCGCAGAGAGCCTGGCCAGGTGCAAAATAGTTGTTTAAAATATACTACTATTCAGTTCAGAACAATGAGTAGCATTAATTTAATTTGAGCGAATATTTTCCATTTGTTACAGAGAACAAACACATAAACCCAGACCAGCTGGAACTCAAACCAGCAGGAACTCAAACCAGTTGGAACTCAAACCAGCTGGAACTCAAACCAGCTGGGACTCAAACCAGCTGGAACTCAAATCCATTTTAACTCAAACCAGCTGGAACTCAAACCAGTCGGAACTCAAACCAGCTGGAATTCAAACCAGTCGGAACTCAAACCAGCTGGAACTCAAACCAGCTGGGACTCAAACCAGCTGGAACTCAAATCCATTTTAACTCAAACCAGCTGGAACTCAAACCAGTCGGAACTCAAACCAGCTGGAATTCAAACCAGTCGGAACTCAAACCAACTGGAATTCAAACCAGTCGGAACTCAAACCAGCTGGAATTCAAACCAGTCGGAACTCAAACCAGCTGGAATTCAAACCAGTCGGAACTCAAACCAGCTGGAATTCAAACCAGTCGGAACTCAAACCAGCTGGAACCATGCTTGGGCGCAACCTTGGGATTCACTCGGCCGTTTCTATTGGCAACACACACATGTAAGTCGCTATTGGACGGAATAGCAGTCAATGGCTATCCTGTAGTTTCGCACGTTTAATTATAACCCCCACCCCCACCACCCTTGAATAGAGGGCGAAATAATTCCGTAAAATAATTTAACGTGCGAAACTACAGGATAGCCTGTGACTGCTCTCAGCCAATAGCGACGTGCATGTGTGTGTTGCCAATAGAAACGGCCGGGTGATTCCCAAAGTTGCGCATGTATGGCTGGAACTCAAACCCATTTTAACTCAAAACAGCTGGAACTCAAACTAACTGGAGCTCAAACCAACTGGAACTTAAACCAGCTGGAACTCAAACCCATTTTAACTCAAACCAGCTGGAACTCAAACTAACTGGAGCTCAAACCAACTGGAACTTAAACCAGCTGGAACTCAAACCAGCTAGGACTCAAACCAGCTGGGACTCAAACCAGCTGGAACTCAAACCAGCTGGGACTCAAACCAGCTGGAACTCAAACCAGCTGGGACTCAAACCAGCTGGAACTCAAATCCATTTTAACTCAAACCAGCTGGAACTCAAACCAGTCGGAACTCAAACCAACTGGGACTCAAACCAGCTGGAACTCAAACCAGCTGGAACTCAAACCAGCTGGAACTCAAACCAGCTGGAACTCAAACCAGCTGGAACTCAAACCAGCTGGGACTCAAACCAGCTGGAACTCAAACCCATTTTAACTCAAACCAGCTGGAACTCAAACTAACTGGAGCTCAAACCAACTGGAACTTAAACCAGCTGGAACTCAAACCAGTGGGAAATCAAACTAGCTGGAACTCAAACCAACTGGAACTTAAACCAGCTGGAACTCAAACCAGTGGGAAATCAAACTAGCTGGAACTCAAACCAGCTGGAACTCAAACCAGTCGGAACTCAAACCAGCTGGAACTCAAACCAGCAGGAACTCAAACCAGTTGGAACTCAAACCAGCTGGAACTCAAACCAGCTGGGACTCAAACCAGCTGGAACTCAAATCCATTTTAACTCAAACCAGCTGGAACTCAAACCAGTCGGAACTCAAACCAGCTGGAATTCAAACCAGTCGGAACTCAAACCAGCTGGAACTCAAACCAGCTGGGACTCAAACCAGCTGGAACTCAAATCCATTTTAACTCAAACCAGCTGGAACTCAAACCAGTCGGAACTCAAACCAGCTGGAATTCAAACCAGTCGGAACTCAAACCAACTGGAATTCAAACCAGTCGGAACTCAAACCAGCTGGAATTCAAACCAGTCGGAACTCAAACCAGCTGGAATTCAAACCAGTCGGAACTCAAACCAGCTGGAATTCAAACCAGTCGGAACTCAAACCAGCTGGAACCATGCTTGGGCGCAACCTTGGGATTCACTCGGCCGTTTCTATTGGCAACACACACATGTAAGTCGCTATTGGACGGAATAGCAGTCAATGGCTATCCTGTAGTTTCGCACGTTTAATTATAACCCCCACCCCCACCACCCTTGAATAGAGGGCGAAATAATTCCGTAAAATAATTTAACGTGCGAAACTACAGGATAGCCTGTGACTGCTCTCAGCCAATAGCGACGTGCATGTGTGTGTTGCCAATAGAAACGGCCGGGTGATTCCCAAAGTTGCGCATGTATGGCTGGAACTCAAACCCATTTTAACTCAAACCAGCTGGAACTCAAACTAACTGGAGCTCAAACCAACTGGAACTTAAACCAGCTGGAACTCAAACCCATTTTAACTCAAACCAGCTGGAACTCAAACTAACTGGAGCTCAAACCAACTGGAACTTAAACCAGCTGGAACTCAAACCCATTTTAACTCAAACCAGCTGGAACTCAAACTAACTGGAGCTCAAACCAACTGGAACTTAAACCAGCTGGAACTCAAACCCATTTTAACTCAAACCAGCTGGAACTCAAACTAACTGGAGCTCAAACCAACTGGAACTTAAACCAGCTGGAACTCAAACCAGCTGGAACTCAAACCAGCTGGAACTCAAACCCATTTTAACTCAAACCAGCTGGAACTCAAACTAACTGGAGCTCAAACCAACTGGAACTTAAACCAGCTGGAACTCAAACCAGTGGGAAATCAAACTAGCTGGAACTCAAACCAACTGGAACTTAAACCAGCTGGAACTCAAACCAGTGGGAAATCAAACTAGCTGGAACTCAAACCAGCTGGAACTCAAACCAGTCGGAACTCAAACCAGCTGGAACTCAAACCAGCAGGAACTCAAACCAGTTGGAACTCAAACCAGCTGGAACTCAAACCAGCTGGGACTCAAACCAGCTGGAACTCAAATCCATTTTAACTCAAACCAGCTGGAACTCAAACCAGTCGGAACTCAAACCAGCTGGAATTCAAACCAGTCGGAACTCAAACCAGCTGGAACTCAAACCAGCTGGGACTCAAACCAGCTGGAACTCAAATCCATTTTAACTCAAACCAGCTGGAACTCAAACCAGTCGGAACTCAAACCAGCTGGAATTCAAACCAGTCGGAACTCAAACCAACTGGAATTCAAACCAGTCGGAACTCAAACCAGCTGGAATTCAAACCAGTCGGAACTCAAACCAGCTGGAATTCAAACCAGTCGGAACTCAAACCAGCTGGAATTCAAACCAGTCGGAACTCAAACCAGCTGGAACCATGCTTGGGCGCAACCTTGGGAATTTGGGATTCACTCGGCCGTTTCTATTGGCAACACACACATGTAAGTCGCTATTGGACGGAATAGCAGTCAATGGCTATCCTGTAGTTTCGCACGTTTAATTATAACCTCCACCCCCCACCACCCTTGAATAGAGGGCGAAATAATTCCGTAAAATAATTTAACGTGCGAAACTACAGGATAGCCTGTGACTGCTCTCAGCCAATAGCGACGTGCATGTGTGTGTTGCCAATAGAAACGGCCGGGTGATTCCCAAAGTTGCGCATGTATGGCTGGAACTCAAACCCATTTTAACTCAAACCAGCTGGAACTCAAACTAACTGGAGCTCAAACCAACTGGAACTTAAACCAGCTGGAACTCAAACCAGCTAGGACTCAAACCAGCTGGGACTCAAACCAGCTGGAACTCAAACCAGCTGGGACTCAAACCAGCTGGAACTCAAACCAGCTGGGACTGAAACCAGCTGGAACTCAAATCCATTTTAACTCAAACCAGCTGGAACTCAAACCAGTCGGAACTCAAACCAGCTGGAACTCAAACCAGCTGGAACTCAAACCAGCTGGAACTCAAACCAGCTGGAACTCAAACCAGCTGGGACTCAAACCAGCTGGAACTCAAACCCATTTTAACTCAAACCAGCTGGAACTCAAACTAACTGGAGCTCAAACCAACTGGAACTTAAACCAGCTGGAACTCAAACCAGTGGGAAATCAAACTAGCTGGAACTCAAACCAACTGGAACTTAAACCAGCTGGAACTCAAACCAGCTGGAACTCAAACCAGTTGGAAATCAAACTAGCTGGAACTCAAACCAGCTGGAACTCAAACCAGTTGGAACTCAAACCAGTCGGAACTCAAACCAGCTGGAACTCAAACCAGTTGGAACTCAAACCAGCTGGAACTCAAACCAGCAGGAACTCAAACCAGTTGGAACTCAAACCAGCTGGAACTCAAACCAGCTGGGACTCAAACCAGCTGGAACTCAAATCCATTTTAACTCAAACCAGCTGGAACTCAAACCAGTCGGAACTCAAACCAGCTGGAATTCAAACCAGTCGGAACTCAAACCAGCTGGAACTCAAACCAGCTGGGACTCAAACCAGCTGGAACTCAAATCCATTTTAACTCAAACCAGCTGGAACTCAAACCAGTCGGAACTCAAACCAGCTGGAATTCAAACCAGTCGGAACTCAAACCAACTGGAATTCAAACCAGTCGGAACTCAAACCAGCTGGAATTCAAACCAGTCGGAACTCAAACCAGCTGGAATTCAAACCAGTCGGAACTCAAACCAGCTGGAATTCAAACCAGTCGGAACTCAAACCAGCTGGAACCATGCTTGGGCGCAACCTTGGGATTCACTCGGCCGTTTCTATTGGCAACACACACATGTAAGTCGCTATTGGACGGAATAGCAGTCAATGGCTATCCTGTAGTTTTGCACGTTTAATTATAACCCCACCCCCCACCACCCTTGAATAGAGGGCGAAATAATTTCGTAAAATAATTTAACGTGCGAAACTACAGGATAGCCTGTGACTGCTCTCAGCCAATAGCGACGTGCATGTGTGTGTTGCCAATAGAAACGGCCGGGTGATTCCCAAAGTTGCGCATGTATGGCTGGAACTCAAACCCATTTTAACTCAAACCAGCTGGAACTCAAACTAACTGGAGCTCAAACCAACTGGAACTTAAACCAGCTGGAACTCAAACCCATTTTAACTCAAACCAGCTGGAACTCAAACTAACTGGAGCTCAAACCAACTGGAACTTAAACCAGCTGGAACTCAAACCCATTTTAACTCAAACCAGCTGGAACTCAAACTAACTGGAGCTCAAACCAACTGGAACTTAAACCAGCTGGAACTCAAACCAGCTAGGACTCAAACCAGCTGGGACTCAAACCAGCTGGAACTCAAACCAGCTGGGACTCAAACCAGCTGGAACTCAAACCAGCTGGGACTGAAACCAGCTGGAACTCAAATCCATTTTAACTCAAACCAGCTGGAACTCAAACCAGTCGGAACTCAAACCAGCTGGAATTCAAACCAGTCGGAACTCAAACCAGCTGGAAATCAAACTAGCTGGAACTCAAACCAGCTGGAACTCAAACCAGTCGGAACTCAAACCAGCTGGAACTCAAACCAGCTGGAACTCAAACCAGCTGGAACTCAAACCAGCTGGAACTCAAACCCATTTTAACTCAAACCAGCTGGAACTCAAACTAACTGAAGCTCAAACCAACTGGAACTTAAACCAGCTGGAACTCAAACCAGTTGGAAATCAAACTAGCTGGAACTCAAACCAGCTGGAACTCAAACCAGTTGGAACTCAAACCAGTCGGAACTCAAACCAGCTGGAACTCAAACCAGTTGGAACTCAAACCAGTCGGAACTCAAACCAGCTGGAACTCAAACCAGCAGGAACTCAAACCAGTTGGAACTCAAACCAGCTGGAACTCAAACCAGCTGGGACTCAAACCAGCTGGAACTCAAATCCATTTTAACTCAAACCAGCTGGAACTCAAACCAGTCGGAACTCAAACCAGCTGGAATTCAAACCAGTCGGAACTCAAACCAGCTGGAACTCAAACCAGCTGGGACTCAAACCAGCTGGAACTCAAATCCATTTTAACTCAAACCAGCTGGAACTCAAACCAGTCGGAACTCAAACCAGCTGGAATTCAAACCAGTCGGAACTCAAACCAACTGGAATTCAAACCAGTCGGAACTCAAACCAGCTGGAATTCAAACCAGTCGGAACTCAAACCAGCTGGAATTCAAACCAGTCGGAACTCAAACCAGCTGGAATTCAAACCAGTCGGAACTCAAACCAGCTGGAACCATGCTTGGGCGCAACCTTGGGATTCACTCGGCCGTTTCTATTGGCAACACACACATGTAAGTCGCTATTGGACGGAATAGCAGTCAATGGCTATCCTGTAGTTTCGCACGTTTAATTATAACCCCCACCCCCCACCACCCTTGAATAGAGGGCGAAATAATTCCGTAAAATAATTTAACGTGCGAAACTACAGGATAGCCTGTGACTGCTCTCAGCCAATAGCGACGTGCATGTGTGTGTTGCCAATAGAAACGGCCGGGTGATTCCCAAAGTTGCGCATGTATGGCTGGAACTCAAACCCATTTTAACTCAAACCAGCTGGAACTCAAACTAACTGGAGCTCAAACCAACTGGAACTTAAACCAGCTGGAACTCAAACCAGCTAGGACTCAAACCAGCTGGGACTCAAACCAGCTGGAACTCAAACCAGCTGGGACTCAAACCAGCTGGAACTCAAACCAGCTGGGACTGAAACCAGCTGGAACTCAAATCCATTTTAACTCAAACCAGCTGGAACTCAAACCAGTCGGAACTCAAACCAGCTGGAACTCAAACCAGCTGGAACTCAAACCAGCTGGAACTCAAACCAGCTGGAACTCAAACCAGCTGGGACTCAAACCAGCTGGAACTCAAACCCATTTTAACTCAAACCAGCTGGAACTCAAACTAACTGGAGCTCAAACCAACTGGAACTTAAACCAGCTGGAACTCAAACCAGTGGGAAATCAAACTAGCTGGAACTCAAACCAACTGGAACTTAAACCAGCTGGAACTCAAACCAGCTGGAACTCAAACCAGTTGGAAATCAAACTAGCTGGAACTCAAACCAGCTGGAACTCAAACCAGTTGGAACTCAAACCAGTCGGAACTCAAACCAGCTGGAACTCAAACCAGTTGGAACTCAAACCAGTCGGAACTCAAACCAGCTGGAACTCAAACCAGCAGGAACTCAAACCAGTTGGAACTCAAACCAGCTGGAACTCAAACCAGCTGGGACTCAAACCAGCTGGAACTCAAATCCATTTTAACTCAAACCAGCTGGAACTCAAACCAGTCGGAACTCAAACCAGCTGGAATTCAAACCAGTCGGAACTCAAACCAGCTGGAACTCAAACCAGCTGGGACTCAAACCAGCTGGAACTCAAATCCATTTTAACTCAAACCAGCTGGAACTCAAACCAGTCGGAACTCAAACCAGCTGGAATTCAAACCAGTCGGAACTCAAACCAACTGGAATTCAAACCAGTCGGAACTCAAACCAGCTGGAATTCAAACCAGTCGGAACTCAAACCAGCTGGAATTCAAACCAGTCGGAACTCAAACCAGCTGGAATTCAAACCAGTCGGAACTCAAACCAGCTGGAACCATGCTTGGGCGCAACCTTGGGATTCACTCGGCCGTTTCTATTGGCAACACACACATGTAAGTCGCTATTGGACGGAATAGCAGTCAATGGCTATCCTGTAGTTTTGCACGTTTAATTATAACCCCCACCCCCCACCACCCTTGAATAGAGGGCGAAATAATTTCGTAAAATAATTTAACGTGCGAAACTACAGGATAGCCTGTGACTGCTCTCAGCCAATAGCGACGTGCATGTGTGTGTTGCCAATAGAAACGGCCGGGTGATTCCCAAAGTTGCGCATGTATGGCTGGAACTCAAACCCATTTTAACTCAAACCAGCTGGAACTCAAACTAACTGGAGCTCAAACCAACTGGAACTTAAACCAGCTGGAACTCAAACCCATTTTAACTCAAACCAGCTGGAACTCAAACTAACTGGAGCTCAAACCAACTGGAACTTAAACCAGCTGGAACTCAAACCCATTTTAACTCAAACCAGCTGGAACTCAAACTAACTGGAGCTCAAACCAACTGGAACTTAAACCAGCTGGAACTCAAACCAGCTAGGACTCAAACCAGCTGGGACTCAAACCAGCTGGAACTCAAACCAGCTGGGACTCAAACCAGCTGGAACTCAAACCAGCTGGGACTGAAACCAGCTGGAACTCAAATCCATTTTAACTCAAACCAGCTGGAACTCAAACCAGTCGGAACTCAAACCAGCTGGAATTCAAACCAGTCGGAACTCAAACCAGCTGGAAATCAAACTAGCTGGAACTCAAACCAGCTGGAACTCAAACCAGTCGGAACTCAAACCAGCTGGAACTCAAACCAGCTGGAACTCAAACCAGCTGGAACTCAAACCAGCTGGAACTCAAACCCATTTTAACTCAAACCAGCTGGAACTCAAACTAACTGAAGCTCAAACCAACTGGAACTTAAACCAGCTGGAACTCAAACCAGTTGGAAATCAAACTAGCTGGAACTCAAACCAGCTGGAACTCAAACCAGTTGGAACTCAAACCAGTCGGAACTCAAACCAGCTGGAACTCAAACCAGTTGGAACTCAAACCAGTCGGAACTCAAACCAGCTGGAACTCAAACCAGCAGGAACTCAAACCAGTTGGAACTCAAACCAGCTGGAACTCAAACCAGCTGGGACTCAAACCAGCTGGAACTCAAATCCATTTTAACTCAAACCAGCTGGAACTCAAACCAGTCGGAACTCAAACCAGCTGGAATTCAAACCAGTCGGAACTCAAACCAGCTGGAACTCAAACCAGCTGGGACTCAAACCAGCTGGAACTCAAATCCATTTTAACTCAAACCAGCTGGAACTCAAACCAGTCGGAACTCAAACCAGCTGGAATTCAAACCAGTCGGAACTCAAACCAACTGGAATTCAAACCAGTCGGAACTCAAACCAGCTGGAATTCAAACCAGTCGGAACTCAAACCAGCTGGAATTCAAACCAGTCGGAACTCAAACCAGCTGGAATTCAAACCAGTCGGAACTCAAACCAGCTGGAACCATGCTTGGGCGCAACCTTGGGATTCACTCGGCCGTTTCTATTGGCAACACACACATGTAAGTCGCTATTGGACGGAATAGCAGTCAATGGCTATCCTGTAGTTTCGCACGTTTAATTATAACCCCCACCCCCACCACCCTTGAATAGAGGGCGAAATAATTCCGTAAAATAATTTAACGTGCGAAACTACAGGATAGCCTGTGACTGCTCTCAGCCAATAGCGACGTGCATGTGTGTGTTGCCAATAGAAACGGCCGGGTGATTCCCAAAGTTGCGCATGTATGGCTGGAACTCAAACCCATTTTAACTCAAACCAGCTGGAACTCAAACTAACTGGAGCTCAAACCAACTGGAACTTAAACCAGCTGGAACTCAAACCAGCTAGGACTCAAACCAGCTGGGACTCAAACCAGCTGGAACTCAAACCAGCTGGGACTCAAACCAGCTGGAACTCAAACCAGCTGGGACTGAAACCAGCTGGAACTCAAATCCATTTTAACTCAAACCAGCTGGAACTCAAACCAGTCGGAACTCAAACCAGCTGGAATTCAAACCAGTCGGAACTCAAACCAGCTGGAAATCAAACTAGCTGGAACTCAAACCAGCTGGAACTCAAACCAGTCGGAACTCAAACCAGCTGGAACTCAAACCAGCTGGAACTCAAACCAGCTGGAACTCAAACCAGCTGGGACTCAAACCAGCTGGAACTCAAACCCATTTTAACTCAAACCAGCTGGAACTCAAACTAACTGAAGCTCAAACCAACTGGAACTTAAACCAGCTGGAACTCAAACCAGTTGGAAATCAAACTAGCTGGAACTCAAACCAGCTGGAACTCAAACCAGTTGGAACTCAAACCAGTCGGAACTCAAACCAGCTGGAACTCAAACCAGTTGGAACTCAAACCAGCTGGAACTCAAACCAGCTGGAACTCAAACCAGCTGGGACTCAAACCAGCTGGAACTCAAACCCATTTTAACTCAAACCAGCTGGAACTCAAACTAACTGAAGCTCAAACCAACTGGAACTTAAACCAGCTGGAACTCAAACCATAGAACCAGTTGGAACTCAAACCAGCTGGAACTCAAACCCATTTTAACTCAAAACTGCTGGAACTCATTGACTACAATATATTATAGTTAAATATTTATAACATTCATAAACTCTACCTTTTCTCGATCAGTCAAAGCTTGAATTTCCGAATTCACCTTGTCCAGCTTAGTTTTGGTACACTTCTGATAATAAACGAGCAAATTAACCAGTCCGCTGAGCACATCAAGCAGGCGCTTAGTTCGATCGGGAGCCAGCTGACTGCAGATGTCAGATATTGTTATAGGACAGTTCACGTGGGCAGCCTTCAACAAGCTGGGCAAAGCAAAGGACAGTAGAGCAACTTGTTTATCTTGATTGGAAGGCGGTGCATAGCCACCAGGCGATTGCTGCTCCTGATCTTCGGATGACACACTGATGCCAGTTAATCGGTACACCAACATAACAAACACCTGCTGAGTTGTCTCCGTTGACAGCAACTCATGCTCATCAACTATTTCTGTGCCAAGATAGGTGTTCAAGTGTTGAACAAGGCTATCAGCGGACAATGACGGATATTTGTGAGTTGACATTTAATTTTGCTTTAAATTTGTTTATTAATGTATGACTGAAATGTTGCAAATTAGTTTCTATAGGCCAGCGAATCATTGAAAACTATAATACCAGCGGCCATCAGTCAAAAAGATCAAAATCAAATACAATATTAATATCTCAACCCTACCATTTACACTGCTGAGCCTTTGCTCTAGAGCAAAAAATAGCAAACTGTGAAAAAAGCTTTGAAAAAATATAGGGCTGAAATCTAAGATACAAAATCAATGTTGATATTGAGGTGGAAGGCCTTTTTCTTTCAATAGATGGAATGGCAGTGAAGAGTTTGTGCTGTTCTGCATGTGTATTTATATAATTACAAACAGCGCAAGATTGGGGGGCCTAGGAAGGTGCAAAAAGGTAGCATGGCATGATAGGCTACACCTACCCCCCCTGGCTTAGCAAGCTGGCTGCTAGCTTGGTGTGCACCCACCCCACCTCAGCTAGACAGAGGTTGGGGGGTTTCCAGTGCAGCTGCACTGGTGCTGCTAGTTGCGTATAGTCTGGCCACCACAATATATTATAACATTACTTGTCTCATATTAACCATGTTAAACATGTATATATCATGTTAAAGGCACATAAAAGACTTTGAAAATAAATTTAATTTCATATAAATTTCTAACTAACCTATAGTCAAGGTGGCACAATTTGTACCAAAACATTTTTAGATGATCTAATATATGCTGCTTCTATATCCTAAACCATAAAACAACAAAAATATATAGAAGAAAATTTATAGTAAAGCCAAGGCCACTTTTTTACTATGAGATCTAATATATTAAATAAAAATAACAAACTAGCCGTATTATTTATAGTTAAGTTTATCTTATATAAAAAATTTCTTATATTTAGAATTATAGATAATTTATAACTGAATCAGATTTAAATTTTTATTTTTTAAGATAGAAGCTATAAAGTCTTTAATTATCTCTATAAATCATTTTAAGAAAACTTATAAATGTTTATTTTATTTAACTGATTGTTTCATTAGGCTTAGCAAAAGTTAACATCTCTGAATCCTTGATTAGGCATATGCCCTAAACCTATCTTTTGTTTAGGAGTTTTACTTTTAGAGGCCTAGTTTAATTTCAATTTTAGGCTTTAATTTATATCACATAGGAATATAGTCTAGAAGTTTTACTTTCATAGACCAAGTTCAATTTCAATTTTAGGCCTTGATTAATATCTTAAATAGCTATGGGAATATAGTTGGTACCTATTTTATAGAAAGAAATAGATATAAAGGATAGCCTACTTTAGTAATAGACATATGCTGCTTTGGTAATAATAATAAGCATATCTATTTTAGTAACAAAGTATGTCTACTAAGATAACAGACTATATTCAATTTGTAACTGAGTCATAACAGCTTGTCACAATTCTAGGACATGTTATTAAAAGCAGCTTTTTCATTTATTTAGTCATTTTCTTAAATAGTAGGAAATAGATGTATGCATACATGCGCAACTTCTGAAATTACGCTGGCCGTGCGACTTAGTTTTCGATAAAAAATGTGACTTACCTATGAAAGAGCCAAGCAAAAACTTTAAGTAAATGGCAGGAGTAACTATGACCATTTTTTAAAGCTAAATGCCTCGCCAGCTAATTAGTGCTGTGTGCAGATTTTGCGTTTTTATAACAGCTAATCAGTATGTCATCTAGTGGCGGCATGAAGCAATTAGTAAATTGTCAGTACAGTGTAGTGAGCATACTACAAAAGTCATGATTCATGAATGTCCAGAAGTAAGTGAAGAGAATACAGTGTGACCTATAGCTCAAGAACGATTTGCTAGACGATTTGGCATGGAAGATGAGAGCCCTGATTCAGATGGCTCATCAGATGCAGAATACGAATCCAGTAGAGATACAAGCTGTGAAAACCCACAGATTTTTAAACCACTGAATTCTAATTCCCGGAACTATTTTGGCATAGATTCTAAATTTGAAGTCATGCTCAAACAAAAACTTGTTAACAGTTAGGAAAAAGGCAAAGATGGGAGTAATGCATGTTAAACTAAGATTTGAGGCCTTTGCAAATTCTCTCCATTCCTCAATCTTCTCATCCTCTTTTTCTTTTCTCTCTCATCCCTTATCCCTTCTCTCTTTCCTCTCCTCTCATATCTCTTCTGTGTCCTCTCTACATTCTTATCTTCCCTCTCGTCTCTCTCCACTCTCTCATCTTATCTCTCCTCTCTTCACTCTCCTCTCATTTCCTCTTTATCCTCTCTTCTCTCATCTACTCTCTCCTCTTTCCTCTCTTCTGATCTCATCCATCATCTTTTCTTTCCTCTTTCCTCTCATCTCCTCTTCTCTCTCATCTCTTTTTCCTCCCTCAGCTTTTCTCTCCTCTTCTATCTTTTCTCCCATCGCATCGCTCGCCTCTCCTCTGTTTGCTTATCTCTAATCTTCTATTCCCTCTACTTTGAAGCAAGAAAATATGCACATATTTTTGCTGAAGATAAGAGGAGAGAAGAGGGCATTGAGGAGAAAGGGTAGAGAGAAAGGGGGAGAAGAGAGGAGAGTAAAAATGAGAGGAGAGAGAAGAGGGAAAAGGGGGGAGAGAGAGAAGAGGGGAGGCAAGGTAGAGAAGAAGAGAGAGATGAGAGTTGAAGAGACACCAACCTTGCTACTCGTAGTTAGGAAGTTTCAAAGAACCCGAGGGGCGAGGGCCAGATAGAGGGGCTTCGCGAGCCGGAGTTTGCCGACCCCTGCTCCAGAGTTTAAGAAATCAATGGGAAACTGTTGACGCGGGCTTCTGATTTCAAAGATCTTGTCTGTTGTTGAAGGCTTATATTCTGGTTTTGCTCTCCTGCCACACTTGCACCTACTACCCCCTGATTGCCTCTGATTGTGACTTACTTCCCTCTTATTGCGACTTAGTTGCTTCTTTTTGCGACTTACCTAATCCTTTTTGCGACTTACCTAATCCTTTTGCGACTTACTTAATCCTTTTTGCGACTTACCTAATCCTTTTGCGACTTACCTAATCCTTTTGCGACTTACCTAACCCTTTTGCGACTTAGCTGATCCTTTTGCGACTTACTTAATCCTTTTGCGACTTAGCTGATCCTTTTGCGACTTACTTAATCCTTTTGCGACTTACTTAATCCTTTTGCGACTTACCTAACCCTTTTTGCGACTTACCTAATGCTTTTTGGGACTTACCTAATCCTTTTTGCGACTTACCTAATGCTTTTTGGGACTTACCTAATCCTTTTTGCGACTTACCTAACCCTTTTGCGACTTACCTGATCCTTTTTGCGACATAGTTTGCTTCTTTTGCGACTTACCTGATCCTTTTTGCGACTTACCTGATTATTTTTACAACTTAGTTTGCTTCTTTTGCGAATTGTTTTTCTTTTGCTTCACGATTTTCCCTGAACTGCTCTTTCTTTCGCTTTCCTCTTGCCTTTCTTGGTTCTTGTGTTTTTCTGTTTTTGGTTGACTCAATTTTGCGACTTACCCCTGGTCAGCCACGATTTACGGTGGCCGGATCGGCCAGGTCGGCCAGCAGTTGCGCATGTATGGATGTATGCATGATGCAATATGAACATGTGTATGATACAATGATGCAATATGAACATAATTGGGCCCACAACTAGTTTATTATATTGCACTAATTTTTGTTGATTGCCTCATGTCACGTGGTGCCTTTCTAAACCTTGCATCACAGATTTAAATGTGAAATTTATTCTATAATATAAATTTTGATATATGATTTGCTTCTTTACTACTAATTAATACTTTTATACTACTTACTTAAATCTGTCACAAGATAATGCTGTTTTTATCCACAAATAGATCATTATCTCTATAAAAATGAAAAGTGGAAACAAAAATGTTTAGCATATATTTTGCCTTAAAATTTCAACCTAGAAGCTTAAAAATCTGTATTTTTCTAATCTTGGGATTGAATCCTAGGATTGGCCAACTAGGCTAGGCTAGGGCCTATATAATTAGGCTTAATAATAAGAATGGCAATAAAATCAAAAACAATATAGGCCTAGGAAAATAAATATATAGGTATATTATTAATATTAGGCCTAGGCTAAAGGGAATAAAGAATTTATAAATTTAAACTTATACAGTCTTACTCTTAGTTATTTCATTGATTGATAATGATAATAATAATAATAGGCCTAATAATTAAATTTGCAATTGTAAACCTTTGGTTTGTACACAAGTTTGGTAATTGTGTAAATACATCTGCCAGCCAGTGCCATATAATAAAAGTGGGCCCGTGGGGTAAAACAGGCAATTTTTTTTACTTTAGTATAGTTATAGGGTTCCTAGTCAATCCTAGTCATTTTGTCATCTGCCATTTCATCATCTGGGGTGTCTGTGGTGCTCACCTCGACTAAGGTTAGTTCGTAATCCAGCATAACTAAATATTTGGTCACTTCGTCATATTATTTTTCAAAGCTAGGCCTACTTTGCTTCTGGTCACTTCATCATCCAATATGACGAAATGGAATATGACGATCTGACCAGTGACCTAGTTATAGGGCCTAGTGCCTACAGATTAGATGTCTACGAATAGGCCTATACCTGAATAAAAACGTTCTGGATAGACAGGATAGATCATAGTGCCATAGGCGGCAGGCCTAGTGGTAGTGGATAGGTTTACGACTCTACACGCCTAGAAATCCTTAATAAATTGCTATAAACACAATTCTAGGCTTAGTTAATATCAAAAGGCTGAAATAAGCAAATGCGCAGACGCACTTCAATAAAAAATGATGGTGCTAGAAAAATCAAGCATTAAAGTCACTCAGCTCAGTTAGCTGTTCATGTACGTGAATTGTATAAAACGTTGAGAAAGCAGCACGTTCTACATTTAAAAAATAATCTAGTGACGATAATTACATTAAAACTTTTAGAGCAGCAAGGGTTTAATTTTTTTTCAATGACAGTATAAAACACTTTCGATGTCACTAGCTAGTATTTTAGGTAAAGTTTTGTTTTAACAACTCGCGAAAACTAATTCTTAAAATTCAAGTTGATCGTCGAATGCCCGTCCAACAATAAAAAGTAAACGAAGTGCAGTCGGAGCCTTAATTACTATCATCACTATGAAATTTTTTCACAGTTGAAAACACGGTTTTAGATTAGTTGTTCTTAGTCAGCATGTCTCAATTCGAAGAAGTTCAGACAGTACCACTTAAAGGTGAGTTAACCGGTGCAATGGATGGACGTACAGTTATGTTAAAACGTTTAGCTAGCAATATAAAAAATTGTAACTGTACAAAAAATACATAAAATAGTGCATAAAGACGCGCACAGTTTTTTTCTGAAATTCGGTTATTTATTTTTACTCTTCTTGCTTGATTAGTTTGAGATACACACTAGCATGTACATGTATTACGCCGCATAAACTATATTAATGCAATATAGTCTCCGACTACGACTGTTATAATTGTAATTCCTTAGAGTCTTGCTTCAAATTTAAAGAAAAAAATTCATAATATTTTCTTGATTTAAGATGACTTCTAAACTTTCGCGTCAATTTTTGTTAACTTCATATTGAGTGATTGCCTCTATGAAAATTACTATTGTTTTGCAATTGTAGATTCAAGCGGTAATAATCTGACAGGCGGTAAGTACGGGCTTGAAAAATGGGTCACGGTACAGTAAACTTGAAAGTACAATATCGATTTAATTAATTTAGACCACGAAGCAAAGTTCCTACATTTTAAGTGATACAAACCAACTTTCAGGTAACAACGGCCAGGCCAGGTACAACCGCCGCAGAGGACTAGCCGGCCTAACGATGCCGCGAGTTTTAATCGGTTTGGTTGTGCTAATCCTGCTAATCATCATCGTGATTCTGGCTGTGCTGCTCACCACGGGTCGCTGTCGTGGAGGCAGCGACGAATCAGATGTCAGCGGTAAGTCTGGTAGCGCCTCCACGGTGTACCTCGATACCAGCAACGCGCCGTGCCGGCACCAAGGCGTTCGGCTGCCTCGTGCCGTTCTGCCGAGCCGCTACCTGCTGGAGATGCGACCGGTGCTGCCGTTGCAGAACAGCTCGGCCTCAGTAAACTATGGCAAAGTCGATATGACGGTAGTGTGCCAGCAGGCTACGCGGGATGTGATTTTTCACGTTGGCAACGAGCAGAACATCACTAAGCTCACCGTGGTCTCCCAGAGTCGCGCCGACGTGGCGCAGAGTGTCGAATTAAAACAGCACTGCATTGGATTGTCGCAGATGTACCTGCGATTAGCCAGAACCTGTGAGCAGTCTGAAACCATGCTCATCACCATTGAATACGTGCGAGTTATCGACAACAAACTTGACGGCTTCTACCTGGGAACTTATCGCGACAAGAAAAAAGTGACCAGGTGAGATATTGATTAGGATTTTAAGTAGCAAATAATTGGCTTGTTGGATTCTTGTGAACTGACATTTACAAGCGAATCCTCTTGAGTTTTAAAGAGCTTCTTGTGATACATTGGTGGATGCGTCCTAAACGCACGCCACTGCAAAACGTATTTCTTGCTGCCTTGCAAAAACCTCAGAGAGGCGGATACTTTAGTAGTACTGTCTATCCCTCTCTGCATGGTTGCCGCCTTGAGAGAAGAAGGTCCTTTTATCAGCTGGTTGAGTCTTACGCGCAGGGTTAACTTGCTATCTGAGCTTCCTCTCCTGTCGACTGTAATAATGAGCGTGTCAATGTAGTACTGGTGTTAGCTAAAAGTGCAAAGCTGTTAAAAAGTGAACTGGTTGCTTAGCTATCTCATTTTACTAATCTGGGGGTGGGGGTCACGACTTTTGACAGAGCAGACGGGGCTCTCTCAGTAAGTGCGCAATAAGTAATTCGGCTACACCCAAGTGAGCTGGTTACTAATTAATATAACACAAAAATACGCTCTAAAAGTAACATTAGAGTATACAATGCCATTCGGTCAGTTTGTCAATTAACCATTGTGGTTAGTTAGTTAGTTAGTTAGTTAGTTAGTTAGTTAGTTAGTTAGTTAGTTAGTTAGTTAGTTAGTTAGTTAGTTAGTTAGTTAGTTAGTTAGTTATATTAGTTAGTTAGTTAGTTAGTTAGTTAGTTAGTTAGTTAGTTAGTTAGTTAGTTAGTTAGTTAGTTAGTTAGTTAGTTAGTTAGTTAGTTAGTTAGTTAGTTAGTTAGTTAGTTAGTTAGTTAGTTAGTTAGTTAGTTAGGCGCCTTCAAACTGCATGCTTCAACCGAGCGCGGGCAAAGACCTGAAGCGAATAACAGGCCCCAGTCCGCATTCAAATTTTGGCTATCTTCTTACTGCAAAAAGTGCTTGATATCGGAAGAAATTTTTCTCTCCTCACGAAGCCGCTGCATCTGACGCGAGGCTGAAAATGTCTTCAACAGAGATGAGCTGTCAGATGAAGAAGAATTGAAGGCTTGGCTATATCGGTTGCATCAACTGCAGATTCCTGCCCTGGATTTGATGTCAGCTTTCGTCAGTCAAATGCTGAACTGTAGCCATAGACTACGGGGAAATTTTGAACCAAGAAAAGAAGTGACCCCGGGATAAATTTATTCAAACGATCGTTATCATTGTATTATTATAACCCTGCATCGGGTTAAAGAATTTCTTAGGCTTTAGCTGAGAATTTTTAGAGGCAAAGAAGAAGACGCTTCACCCCAGGTATATGTATAAAGGAAAATTTGTGCCCAGGAGAGAAACCCGACGCCAGAAATGCCTGCGCCCACCGGTTTCCTACAGCTGGCAAGATGCGCACGGGGGAGGAAGGGGGTTGCAGGGTCTCAAATATCTGCTTAGCCGGTCCTGATGTCCAAAATAAGCCAATCTAATATAAGACTTCTATAGCTCCTTTTGCGATAGCCTTTTTCGTTCTGGTATTCGACCTGAAATAACGACACGACCGGTGGATCTATAAATGACATGGGTACAAAAGCATCCTGTCAATAGATGAGAAATGCTTACAATAGGATAGAAAGTCACCGTTACACATATCGGGTTTCATGCTCAGGCAGTGAGAAACATTTCTAGGAAAGCTCCTTGAGATACAGGGAGAGATTGGGGAAATAAGTGAGATACAGGGAGAGAGGGAGAGATAGTGAGATACAGGGAGAGATTGGGAATAGGGAAAGTGAGATGCAGGGAGAGATTGGGAATAGGGAAAGTGAAATACAGGGAGAGATTGGGGGAGAGATAGTGAGATACAGGGAGAGATTGGGAATAGGGAAAGTGAGATGCAGGGAGAGATTGGGAATAGGGAAAGTGAAATACAGGGAGAGATTGGGGGAGAGGTAGTGAGATACAGGGAGAGATTTCGGGAGAGGTAGTGAGATACAGGGAGAGATTTCGGGAAAGGTAGTGAGATACAGGGAGAGATTTGGGAGAGGTAGTGAGATACAGGGAGAGATTTGGGAGAGGTAGTGAGATACAGGGAGAGATTTGGGAGAGGTAGTGAGATACAGGGAGAGATTGGGAATAGGGAAAGTGAGATGCAGGGAGAGATTGGGAATAGGGAAAGTGAGATGCAGGGAGAGATTGGGAATAGGGAAAGTGAGATGCAGGGAGAGATTGGGAATAGGGAAAGTGAAATACAGGGAGAGATTGGGGGAGAGGTAGTGAGATACAGGGAGAGATTGGGAATAGGGAAAGTGAGATGCAGGGAGAGATTGGGAATAGGGAAAGTGAAATACAGGGAGAGATTGGGGGAGAGGTAGTGAGATACAGGGAGAGATTGGGAATAGGGAAAGTGAGATGCAGGGAGAGATTGGGGGAGAGGTAGTGAGATACAGGGAGAGATTGGGAATAGGGAAAGTGAGATGCAGGGAGAGATTGGGAATAGGGAAAGTGAGATGCAGGGAGAGATTGGGAATAGGGAAAGTGAGATGCAGGGAGAGATTGGGAGAGGTAGTGAGATACAGGGAGAGATTGGGAATAGGGAAAGTGAGATGCAGGGAGAGATTGGGAATAGGGAAAGTGAAATACAGGGAGAGATTGGGGGAGAGGTAGTGAGATACAGGGAGAGATTGGGAATAGGGAAAGTGAGATACAGGGAGAGATTGGGGGAGAGGTAGTGAGATACAGGGAGAGATTGGGAATAGGGAAAGTGAGATACAGGGAGAGATTGGGGGAGAGGTAGTGAGATACAGGGAGAGATTTCGGGAAAGGTAGTGAGATGCAGGGAGAGATTGGGGGAGAGGTAGTGAGATACAGGGAGAGATTGGGAATAGGGAAAGTGAGATGCAGGGAGAGATTGGGAATAGGGAAAGTGAGATGCAGGGAGAGATTGGGAATAGGGAAAGTGAGATGCAGGGAGAGATTGGGGGAGAGGTAGTGAGATACAGGGAGAGATTGGGAATAGGGAAAGTGAGATGCAGGGAGAGATTGGGAATAGGGAAAGTGAAATACAGGGAGAGATTGGGGGAGAGGTAGTGAGATACAGGGAGAGATTGGGAATAGGGAAAGTGAGATACAGGGAGAGATTGGGGGAGAGGTAGTGAGATACAGGGAGAGATTGGGAATAGGGAAAGTGAGATACAGGGAGAGATTGGGGGAGAGGTAGTGAGATACAGGGAGAGATTTCGGGAAAGGTAGTGAGATACAGGGAGAGATTGGGGGAGAGGTAGTGAGATACAGGGAGAGATTTCGGGAGAGGTAGTGAGATACAGGGAGAGATTGGGGGAGAGGTAGTGAGATACAGGGAGAGATTGGGAATAGGGAAAGTGAGATAAAGGGAGAGATTTCAGGAGAGGTAGTGAGATACAGGGAGAGATTGGGAATAGGGAAAGTGAGATACAGGGAGAGATTTCGGGAAAGGTAGTGAGATACAGGGAGAGATTGGGGAGAGGTAGTGAGATACAGGGAGAGATTGGGGAGAGGTAGTGAGAAAAAAAAGAGATTGGGGGAGAGGTAGTGAGATACAGGGAGAGATTGGGGAGAGGTAGTGAGATACAGGGAGAGATTGGGGGAGAGGTAGTGAGATAGAGGGAGAGATTGTGGGAGAGGTAGTGAGATACAGGGAGAGATTGGGGGAGAGGTAGTGGGATACAGGGAGAGATTGGGGGAGAGGTAGTGAGATACAGGGAGAGATTTCGGGAGAGGTAGTGAGATACAGGGAGAGATTGGGGGAGAGGTAGTGAGATACAGGGAGAGATTTCGGGAGAGGTAGTGAGATACAGGGAGAGATTGGGGGAGAGGTAGTGAGATACAGGGAGAGATTGGGGGAGAGGTAGTGAGATACAGGGAGAGATTGGGAATAGGGAAAGTGAGATACAGGGAGAGATTGGGGGAGAGGTAGTGAGATAGAGGGAGAGATTGTGGGAGAGGTAGTGAGATACAGGGAGAGATTTCGGGAGAGGTAGTGAGATACAGGGAGAGATTGGGGGAGAGGTAGTGAGATACAGGGAGAGATTGTGGGAGAGGTAGTGAGATACAGGGAGAGATTGGGGGAGAGGTAGTGAGATACAGGGAGAGATTGGGGGGAGGTAGTGAGATACAGGGAGAGATTTCGGGAGAGGTAGTGAGATACAGGGAGAGATTGGGGGGAGGTAGTGAGATACAGGGAGAGATTTCGGGAGAGGTAGTGAGATACAGGGAGAGATTGGGGGGAGGTAGTGAGATACAGGGAGAGATTTCGGGAGAGGTAGTGAGATACAGGGAGAGATTGGGGGAGAGGTAGTGAGATACAGGGAGAGATTGGGGGGAGGTAGTGAGATACAGGGAGAGATTTCGGGAGAGGTAGTGAGATACAGGGAGAGATTGGGGGAGAGGTAGTGAGATACAGGGAGAGATTTCGGGAGAGGTAGTGAGATACAGGGAGAGATTGTGGGAGAGGTAGTGAGATACAGGGAGAGATTGGGGGAGAGGTAGTGAGATACAGGGAGAGATTTCGGGAGAGGTAGTGAGATACAGGGAGAGATTGTGGGAGAGGTAGTGAGATACAGGGAGAGATTGGGGGAGAGGTAGTGAGATACAGGGAGAGATTGGGAATAGGGAAAGTGAGATACAGGGAGAGATTGGGAATAGGGAAAGTGAGATACAGGGAGAGATTTCGGGAGAGGTAGTGAGATACAGGGAGAGATTGGGGGAGAGGTAGTGAGATACAGGGAGAGATTTCGGGAGAGGTAGTGAGATACAGGGAGAGATTTCGGGAGAGGTAGTGAGATACAGGGAGAGATTTCGGGAGAGGTAGTGAGATACAGGGAGAGATTTCGGGAGATGTAGTGAGATAGGGAGGTAGCGGGGCACTCTTTGATCTGGCGGTATCCCTCGATCACGAGTCTATTAGTTGATTAGCTCACAGCAGCTAGTAGCACTTCAACACCCTCGCAGGAACCTGGCCTCAACTCACATGGAGCCGATCTCGGCCAGGAAGGCTTTTCCCTGCTTCGACGAGCCGGACATGAAAGCGAAGTTTGAACTGCACATGATCCGCGACAGTCAATATCAGACTTTGTTTAATATGCCTCTGGTAAGCTTAAATCGGTGTTTCCTGTCCTGTCAGTGTTGGCAGCGACTCGTATTTTGGGGAAATGATGTTTCTATTGGATAGTGTGGAATTCTGGAATCGAGATTCATTGAGAAGAGAGAGAGAGGGAGGAAGAGAGAAATGAAGAGAGATGAAGAGAGAGGGAGAGAGAGGAGAGCCTCCAATCCCGGGCACTAACACGGTAAAAAGACCAGGAGCAAAAGGTTTGAACTGTTAGAGAAAGAGATAGGGGGAGAGAAAGAGATAAGGGGAGAGAAAGAGAGAGGGTAGAGAAAGAGATAAGGGGAGAGAAAGAGATAAGGGGAGAGAAAGAGATAAGGGGAGAGAAAGAGAGGGGGAGAGAAAGAGATAAGGGGAGAGAAAGAGATAAGGGGAGAGAAGGAGAGGGGGAGAGAAAGAGAGGGGAGAGAAAGAGATAAGGGGAGAGAAAAAGAGGGGAAGAGAAAGAGATAGGGGGAGAGAAAGAGATAAGGGGAGAGAAATAGATAAGGGGAGAGAAAGAGATAAGGGGAGAGAAAGAGATAAGGGGAGAGAAAGAGATAGGGGGAGAGAAAGAGATAAGGGGAGAGAAAGAGATAGGGGGAGAGAAAGAGATAAGGGGAGAGAAAGAGATAGGGGGAGAGAAAGAGAGAGGGGAGAGAAAGAGAGGGGAGAGAAAGAGATAAGGGGAGAGAAAGAGATAAGGGGAAAGAAAGAGATAGGGGGAGAGAAAAAGATAAGGGGAGAGAAAGAGATAAGGGGAGAGAAAGAGATAGGGGAGAGAAAGAGAGAGGGGAGAGAAAGAGAGAGGGGGAGAGAAAGAGAGAGGGGGAGAGAAAGAGACAGGGGGAGAGAAAGAGATAGGGGAGAGAAAGAGAGAGGGGGAGAGAAAGAGACAGGGGGAGAGAAAGAGATAGGGGAGAGAAAGAGAGAGGGGGAGAGAAAGAGATAGGGGAGAGAAAGAGAGAGGGGAGAGAAAGAGAGAGGGGGAGAGAAAGAGAGAGGGGAAGAGAAAGAGAGAGGGGGAGAGAAAGAGACAGGGGGAGAGAAAGAGATAGGGGAGAGAAAGAGAGAGGGGGAGAGAAAGAGATAGGGGAGAGAAAGAGAGAGGGGAAGAGAAAGAGAGAGGGGAAGAGAAAGAGAGAGGGGAAGAGAAAGAGAGAGGGGGAGAGAAAGAGAGAGGGGAAGAGAAAGAGATAGGGGAGAGAAAGAGAGAGGGGAAGAGAAAGAGAGAGGGGGGGAGAAAGAGAGAGGGGAAGAGAAAGAGAGAGGGGGAGAGAAAGAGAGAGGGGAAGAGAAAGAGAGAGGGGGAGAGAAAGAGAGAGGGGAAGAGAAAGAGAGAGGGGGAGAGAAAGAGAGAGGGGAAGAGAAAGAGAGAGGGGGAGAGAAAGAGAGAGGGGGAGAGAAAGAGAGAGGGGGAGAGAGGGAGAGAGGGAGAGAGATGGTGAGAGAGGTAGAGGAGAGGAGAAGCAAGACATCAAGGGAAGTGTGGGCAGTACAATCAAGAGTGCCAGCTTGCTCTCCATAAGCTCTGTGATGCCCAAAGATCCACAAAATGAAGCCATTGAACTATCATCCTAAACAGATTCAATTTTTGAACTCAGCCAGTTTATCCCAGCAGAGAGCTGAAAGAATCGGTAATTTTTTTCAGAATCACACCCGCCCGGACACGGCCTGCGGTCCCGAAGCGGTGGGTGGTTGCTATCGGGATGTATTCGATGAGTCGGTAGTTATGAGCACTTACTTGGTGGCGTTCGCCATCCTGCCACTGGACTATGGCTCGTTGACCAGGGAGGTACCAACAAAGTACGGGTCAGTTAAGGTGAGATCAATGTGAGTTTGAGTCTGCTTTAATTTCGAATAAGATTAAAATACCGTAATTTTGAATGATGTTCAATAAAGTAGGAAAAATATTTCCGCTGAGGTTTGTGATGGGGATTGATGTAAAACTACCCAGTAAAGTACCTAAATTTTACGATAAAATACCCAGTAAAGTACCTTGAAACTGAATGAAAAAATTACACGAAGAAGTGCCGGAACCAGAGACAATGGTACGAATATAAGAGGAATTGAAATACAATACTTCCAAACTACTCTGGTAGTAGTTGTCGCTCAGGAAGTATGCTTTGTCAATAATTCATATTTATTCCGGAAATCTATAGCTAGACCATTAAACACGGTTTCTAATCAATTTCTCTGCAGTTTTATTCACCAAAAATTGTAAATAATTGCAGACTATTAGAGATCTGGGGGCCAGAAGCAGATTCCTACTTCTTCTAGAATTGTCAGGAAAAGCCGACTGGAACAAGAAACAGAATGAAAGAAGAAATCTTTTCTTTCTCTCTTTTTTATGACGCAAAGAAGGACGCAAGCAGACATGCTGGAACAGCAGTTTGGTACGGGTTCTGTTAGTGAGGCAATTTCAACAGCTGGCTTGAAGATTAACCCCTGTGTTATGATTGGATTAGCTATGGATTGGCATGGTATTATGGTTTTCCGTAAAATCCTAGTTTCCTACCATAGCCATTCTGTGACCAACTAGCTTTGGCTTATGCATTTGAATACGAGTACTCGTGTTTAACAACTTCGTGTCCCCTTGGATTATTGTTGTCAATTATTGCTTTAATCTAATTTCTTTTTCTAGAACGTAAAGTACAAATGTGAAACACCTCATAGAGCTGATTAAATATTTTTCCACAGGTCGGTATCTGGGCGCCCTCCTATGCCAAAGATCACCTGCAGTTTGCTATGAACGTAACAGAAAAGGTCCTGCCGTATTTTGAAGACTTTTTCAACCTGCCATATCCGCTACCGAAACTGGGTAACTGCGACTGCGTCTTAAATAACAAAAATAAATAAGGTGTAGAGATTGCCTGGTCTGGTACAGATGTGAGTGAATGCCATGATTTGAGTCTGGTACAGATGTGAGTGAATGCCATGATTTGAATCTGGTACAGATGTGAGTGGATGCCATGATTTGAGTCTGGTACAGATGTGAGTGAATGTCATGATTTGAGTCTGGTACAGATGTGAGTGAATGTCATGATTTGAGTCTGGTACAGATGTGAGTGAATGTCATGATTTGAGTCTGGTACAGATGTGAGTGAATGTCATGATTTGAGTCTGGTACAGATGTGAGTGAATGTCATGATTTGAGTCTGGTACAGATGTGAGTGAATGCCATGATTTGAGTCTGGTACAGATGTGAGTGAATGTCATGATTTGAGTCTGGTACAGATGTGAGTGAATGACATGATTTGAGTCTGGTACAGATGTGAGTGAATGTCATGACCTGAGTCTGGCACAGATGTGAGTGAATGCCATGATTTGAGTCTGGTACAGATGTGAGTGAATGTCATGACCTGAGTCTGGCACAGATGTGAGTGAATGCCATGATTTGAGTCTGGTACAGATGTGAGTGAATGTCATGATT